>CANUEX010017078.1:0-22565 GCA_948099535.1 Jatropha multifida
GATATCAATATAGCAATAAGAAATGATTCATGATTATTTAAATAATATGAAGAATATATGGTATGCATATGAAATGCATGTATGCAGGATGGTGTGCACCATTTATTATTACTCATAGTGACCGCAGAATAAGTTCAAGTCTGTCCTGGGTTCTGATTTGGAGGAGCAGTAGAGGAACTTGGTCAATCTAAGAAACACGTATAATAAGGAAAATATAATTAGATACTGACTCCCTTAATTAACAATATTATTTTAATAAACCTTATTTTATTTTTCTGACTAAATTTCTATTAACTAACTATATAACCTTACTATCTACTAGCAATTAATTTATTCACTTATTTTGTATCTAGTCTAGATATCAATTCCATTTACTTTACCACAAAATATATTTATACTCTAAATTAGAATTTAACATCAACAATAATAATAATAATTTATTAGCAATTTTACCAAATATTTATTTTTTAACCAGGATTACCTTAAACCTAATATTCCATATAATAATAATACTTATTTCACCAAATACTCTAATTATCATCCGAATAATTTAATTATATAAGAACCATTAACCTTTGTAATAATTTATTTATCACCATTAATAATATTCTAATATATTTAATCCTAGTAATAAAATTTCACCTTTCTATAATAATTTATTTAATCAACCAATTAATTGATTTTATTCCTTTATTTATTAAAAATCCTTCAAATATATCCATTAATCCTTAATAAAGGAATTTTCAAAATTTTAGAATCTTAACGCTAACTAATTAATTTGCTAATCTTCAAAATCAATTAAAATTCTATAATTACTCTTTAATTACCCAAATCATCAATTAATTTATTTTATCCAATTTCTCTAATTAATCTCCAATTTCTCCAATTAATCATCAATTTCATAATTAATTAATCAAAAATACTGAAATTAACTAATAAACCAATAATCAATAATTCACCGAAATTCTAATAATATACCTTCTAAATATAATAAAATCAACCAAAATAATAAATCAACCCCCTATAAATAATTAATTACTATAACTACTCAATTTAACTAATTAACTATCAATATCATCCCTAAAAATAATTAAATCCATCAATAATATAAAATCAATAAATAATTCATCAATCTCCTAATTAATAAAATTAATTAATCAAAATACCAAATTTAATAATTAATATCCTAAAATCAATTTAACCTCCTTAATTAACATAATTCCAATTAAAATTAATCAACCTTAACCTATAACTAAATAATTAATTAACTATCATAATTCTATCAATATGCCACAAAACCAACTAAATAAATCAATTTTCACAATTACTCTATTTAACTAATTACCCATTCAAAATACTAAAATTCAAACAAAAATACTAAAAATTACTAATCAATTACCTAATCAATATCAAATAATCAAAATTCTAACAATTAACCATAAATATCAAAATTTCACCCAAACAATATAATCCGCAATTAATCTACCAATCAAAATAATTAAGTCATCAAATAATAAAATCATTCAACCAATTATTCTAAAATTAACAAACTAATTAATCAAAAATTTAACCAAATAAATTCCAAAAAAAGTAAAATCAATACCCAATAATTATCAAATTCCCAAAAATCATAATTGCAGCTTGTCTTGCAGTGACCGGCGTGGAGGAGGAGCTGCTGGAAGTGATGGCGCGACGAGAAGAAGGAGATGGCGGTCTGTAGTGGTCCGGCAGCGCTGCAGCTCTTGCTGCAGTGGCTGAAGTCGCAGAGAGGGAAGCAGAGGCAGAGCTGGGTCGCAGCCGCGCGAGGAGGAGCTGCTGGAGCTCGCTACTGCCGTGTGAAGGAGCTCGTGGCGGCGCGATGCAAACGAGGAGTCGTCGATCTGCTATGGACGTCGAGCTTGGAGCTAGGTCGCACGATGGCAATCGCAGAGAGGGAGACAGAGAGGGAGACAGAGACAGCGACAGAGACAGTAGGGAGAGAGAAAGAGGAAGAGAGAAGGAGAGCTGTGAGAGAGAGATAGAGGCATGGCCGGCGAAGCTTGCGGCGCGGTGGTCGGCGCAGGGAGAGGAGGAGGAGAAGGAGGCAGTGGCTGGAATGAGTGAGAGAGGAAGAGAGGGGCTGGAGGTTGAGGGTGTTCGATCGATGGAAGGAGGAAGAAGAGAATAAAAAGAAAGAAAAGAAAGAAAAGAAAGAAAGAAAAAGAAAAAAAAAAGTTTATATTATTAAATAAAAACAAACCGTCCAATTAGATTGTCGGGGAGAACAAAAATAGTAACGCACAGTATTTTTCAAAAATATCCGACTCGAGTTTAATTTAAATTAATTCAGTCCAATAAAAAAAAATATTGGTCCAACTTTTATTCGATTAACGGTTACTCGATAAATTTTTGGGCGAACCAAAATAAATTTTCGGTCCCGATAATATTACATGGCATAATATTATTGGCTAATAATTTATAATTTAAATTTAAATGAAAATATTTCGAAATAAAAATTTTGAGATATTATAGTTATATATTTATAATCTTTTAATTTTTTATTTATATAATATTAAAGCATAAGTTTTTATTTAGATTAAATAAAATACAATTACTTTATTTATATTGAATTTTGTTGAACAAGCTATTTGTAATGTTACTTCTTATGTACTTAATTCTATTTTATTTATAATGAAGTGATCTCAAAATAAAATTTAACACAATCTCTCAATCTAATCCTTTAGTCTCTAATTTATAAATGTAGATTCTTAAAAACCTTAATAAGTGCAAACAAAAAAAATCAAGTCATCACTCAATCTCCAATCTTTATGTTCTCACCCCCAAATCAATATATATATACAACTATAATGAAAAATAATAAAAAATTATTTTTTACTGCTTGATAAAAAGAAGAAATGAGTAGATGATCTAAATTGATAATAGTAATTATTTTGGTGATAGTAACAGTATTACTTACCAAGTGCATTAAAGAAAGTAATATATGCACGTATATACAAATTCTTGAAATTTCAAAAGTGACAAAAAACACAAATATATAATTATTATTTTTTCTAATTTTATAAATATTATTTTCTTTTAAGTCAAACAGATTTAGAATATAATAGAAAAAATATTAAAAAAATTATATATTTAGTGCAAGAGAGATAAAAATCTCTTATTAAATTAAAGTGATAATAGTTATAAATTAATTTAATAACGAAAAAAAATAAATAATAAATAAAAATTTTTTTATTAAGAATAGAATTTTTTTTTGAAAGTCAACATATAACAAGAAATAAATTATATTAAAAAAATTACTTATTTGAATTTAAAAAATCAACTCGTTCTTTAACTGAAAAGACTATAATTTAATAAAATTTGATGTTGATAGATAAGAAAAAAGATTATAGCCAAGTTAATAAATGAAGATTACAAAGTAAATAATGCTATAATCTAACTTTATTTCTCTATTTTTCTAAGTTGCAAATTGAAAATAAATAAATTGATAACTTAGTTAATTAATAAAAAATATTAAATAAAAGAAACATTTTATCATTGCCTAATAAACTCTCAATTTTCCGTACAATCATATAGAAAAAGAAGAACATACTTTTTTCTTTTTTATTATCTATATGTATTTATTTAAAAAATAATTTTTAGAAATTATATCCAATCGAATAATAAAATGTAATTTTTTTGTCCTAACTATGGGTATCTCAAGCCTCCCACTGGGCGTCCGTCAAGGGATAAAGTGCTCTTAGCAAATATTTGCTTCATCTATGAGAATCGAATACTTGACCTCACTTAAGAGAGAAGAGCACTGAATTACTCATCTAAATATTTATTGGTGTAAAATATAATTTTTGAATTGACTATAACTAAAGTTATTTTAGAATATTCAAAATTTTAGTAAGAGGGATATCGAAAATCCCATCATTACTTCCCTTATTTTCACATTTATATATTGGGGTTATGTTATTGTAATTCATTGTATTTATAATCCAAATTGATTAAGTGAGTCCTACTTTAAAATTTTTTTATTTCAAACCCGACCTAATTTTATTTTGGGGTTTATATACGTGAGTTTAAAAATATTGAGGATACTTTTATAGTTTAGTTTTAGTTAAGGCAAAATGAAAAAAACAATTGAAACGACAAGCTAAGGGAGTACAAAACCATTGATCAAACTGAATTGATTAATTTTGATTTGATTTGGTTAGCTTGTTTAAAAGATGTTTGAATTATTGCCTAGGCAGAATTGTTCAATAGCTTTTTAGGTAATTTTTAATGGTTTGATAAGTTAAAACGCCGAATGCTATTTTTTATAGTGTTTGATAACATAATATTTGAATTAATTTTTAGAGATTAAGGTGAATTTTAACTTTTAATATTTTATAAAAAATTATTCAAATAGTTAATAGCTATCAAAATAATTAATTTTACCAAATATACCCTTAATCTGTTTGAACTGAAATTATTATTGGTTTGACTCGGTTTCATAGAAATTAATTGGTTAGATTTAAAATTGAACTGAGAGAATAAAAATGATTAAAAATGACTGGTTTGATTCGGTTTTAAGCCTGAAAAAAGTTGGGTCCCTATTTTTCACCTTGTTTGCTCACTCTTAGATACGGTCTACCTCTCTCTCTCTCTCCTCAGTAACATTTTCTTTGGATGGGATGAGGGAAGGGTAATTAACAGAAGAATAAAAGAGGTTAAAGGAGGATTATAATCGTGTTTCGAAAGAGATAAATTAATGTAAAGGTAACAAGCGGTGATTTACTTTCTTAATGTTTGAAAAGAGACGAAGAAAAAGAGATAATACTTATTTTAATTATAAATTAATTTAAATTTTACCTCTTTTAATCCCTACACCCCAATTTGAGGTGTAAGGAAAAATGAAATTTAGGGGAAAAAAACAAGGTAAGACTTGCCTTATTTATTCGTATCCCTCTTCGACTCACTTCTTTATACACATTGCTTACTCATCTTTACGTTTATTTACCTCTCCTTCGCCTCAATCAAGAATGTAAAGCACGATACGCCAGAAAACAATTGAAACTTCTAGCGCCATCCCAAAGAACGCATAATACTAAAGAAACTCCTCCGTATTTCGCCGCCGGCCCAGAAAAAAAAAAAAAAAGAACCTTGTAGCCGAGAAATAGCAGAAGCACCAAAACTACCGGAGCAATGGAAAGCAGCAGCAATAAGGAGCAAATAATGGATGTAAGAACAGTAGTGGAAGCTATTTCTACTGACGAGGATTTTGACGCTCCTCTTTACCAGGTCGAAAGCCTTTGTATGCGCTGCGGCGAAAATGTAAAACCTCTTTCTCACTCTCTTTATGTATTATCTTCTTGTTATCTAATTTCATAAATAGATATGCTTGAGGAGATCACTCAATTTATTGAGTTCAATTTGTATGCTAAAATTGTTTGACAGGGAATAACAAGGCTTTTATTGACATTAATCCCTCACTTTAGAAAGGTACTTATCTCATATTTACTTCTTAGTAACTGGTTATTATTATTCTTTTTTAGATTTTTGATTAAATTAATCTCAGAATGGATAGCATGTCTGGTTTTTGTGTAATTGCTCTGCATGATAAAAATAAAATATACTGGATTATATTTTCCTGCCTGCAGATCTTGTTATCAGCTTTTGAGTGTCCGCATTGTGGTGAGAGGTAATTTTGAATGTTTTTGTTGCTGCGAGGATTTTTCAGTACTTATTATAAAACTGATTTTTGATGTAGGCTTTTTATTTGTTTTTCTCCTAATTAGGAATAATGAAGTCCAGTTTGCTGGTGAAATCCAGCCTCGGGGATGTTGTTATCGTTTGGAAGTCCAATCAGGCAATCCTAAGGTTGGCTCAACTGTAATCAAAATGCTTCTAATTTGCAATATGTTTTATTTGTGCTTATGTTTTTCTGATCACTTTCTGCGTTGAGCTAAATTACTTTCCATGATATGGTGCTATTAAGGTGAAATGAGGATGATAATAATGGATAAATTGTTCGTGTGCAATTTTGTTGTCGGATTGACTATTTAACCTATTTGAACATTTACACGGATGCAACTTCTCTAATCTTCAGAATTTCTTTCTTTTGACTCATTGTTTTTCTTCCTTTTGATTTATTATATTCATAATTGTGGTTCTATGTATGTAACCTGCATAAGACCTTGTTATTGGAGCTTGCTTTCAATAGTTCTCTGTGCATGAGAAATATTTAAGTCTTTTGCTTTTGTCACAAAAGTTTGAAGCTGTCTTAATAAGGGATCCAATTCTGTTCATTTGATATGCAGGTGCTTAATCGACAGGTTGTAAAAGCTGAGTCTGCCACCATAAAGGTATGTTCACTTGATCCTACGACCACTGTTCTTTGAATGCGTGTTTACCAATTTCTAATAACATTTATATTTAGTTCCCATTTGGCATGTTTAATAGTTCATATGCTTAGTTTGTAGGGTAGAAATACATTTTTTATTTTTTAATTTTATGAAAGTCAAATTGGATCTGCTTGTTTTTGTCTGCTCATATGCTCAATACTTTGTCTTACCATTCCTTATTTTTTGTCTGCTTGTTTCATTTCTCCTTGTTTTGCTAGCATCTTTAGATAAGCAAGTTGATGTGTCCCTGTTTAACTGAAGGTTTAAGCTTGTAACCTCTGTAAATTGTTACTCCAATGTGTCAGACAGGATTGCGTATTTACTTTCAGATAATGTAACCATACTGAACTAAATAAAAAATCAATTGCTTAAGGTATCTTTGTCTTGATCTAGTTTTAAGATCAATGTTACTTAAATCGTGGGTTTGCCCTCTGTGCAGCATTTCCGAAACATCGTACCCAAATGCGATACAAACACATACCGAAACTCCAAAATTAGAGAATCGAGCGAATCAGTTGTTAGAGGATACTTAGAGACATTATTCTAATTAAATACCTCTAAATTTTAGACTTTTAATTATAGTAGCTAGTCACTTGGCATATTTAATAAGTTTTTAAATAATTTCTTTTAATTATATTATTTATCTTGCATATAATTCAAAGCGAATTCGATAAAAAAATTTATAGTATTACATACGCATATAGCGTACCACGTATCGCAAATTTAAGACGTGTCGTATCCTGTACTGGGATTTATGCTTTTGGCACCTGGATTTATGGCGACTGTTGGATAGTTGTCCCTGAAGAATTGAATCAAACCAATGAAATTTGGGTATTTAGTAAGGGAAGTTTGGTTAATGCTTTTACAATTTGTTGGTTCGGTCCTTGGTTCAATTACCTCAAAAGAAAAAAAAAATTAATAATATAAAAATTTATGTCCAGGAAGTTGTTATAGATTTCAATTTCTAGGATTTAATATTCCAATTTTTTCTTTCTTGTTTTGGAACATGTGACAATTTATTTACATTTAATTGTAATGTATCAGTTTGTGATTCTTACATCCCTTTATATGTATATGCAGATTCCAGAATTGGAGTTTGAGATTCCTCCAGAGGCACAACGCGGCAGTTTATCAACTGTATTCCCTATAAACTCTGTTTTAAGTCGCTTATTTTTTTTTCTTGCTAAGTGTCTTTATTTTGGTATTATCTGTCTTTTGACTTTCCCTTGGCTTGTTCATATGTTGTGAAAATACTGTTGGTAGTTGCACGCTATCTCTACATTTGCAAAACTCCATTTAGTATATTGATATTATTGGGTTTGGGAAGAAAAAGAAAAGGAAGAAAGAGAAAGATACCATTCAATGAAAATTTTGTGGCTAACTGGTACCTAAAATAAAAGGAGATATTTAATTGCTTGCTTGTTTGATGATGACCATGGAATTTGCTGTATTGGAAAATTCAAAACTTAAGCTACCAATCTTCTCTTTAAACAAACAGTAAAACTGTGGAGGACACTGGAATGAGAAGCTTTCCCTTTGTTCTTTGGGGAGCTTACTGGTGCTGAGAATTTTTTTTTCTTAATTTATACATTTATCTTCATTTCGTACTAATGTTTCTAGTCAGGTTAGCTTGATGAGTAATCAACTAAAGAAGGGAATGCTGCATATTTTAATGTGAGAAGCTGGATGACTTTCTGAGCAGTCTGTGATATCTTCTTCTAGGTTGCTGATGCATTTCTTGAAGTTAGACAAGAAAAATAGTTTTGGATTTTAATTATGCCTCGTACTGCATAGGTTGCTCCATATTTTAAAAAATGTGTCTTATGTTACACTATCTCTATTCTTCTCTGATTCTCTTAACCATTCCATACCTGGAATAATTCTTAGGTTGAAGGTATCTTGACACGAGCTGCAGATGAGTTGCAAGCACTTCAAGGAGAGCGGAAGGTGCATCTTAAGTTGATACTGTTGCTGCTTGATGCATTTTCTTGTTATGCTATTATTTTTTGAAAAAAAAAAGAATGAAATCATGGGCTTTGCTTTTATCCATCTAATTAATGGTATTTTCTGGCTGTCCAGAAAGTTGATCCTCAGACAGCTGAAGCAATAGACCAGTTTTTGTTGAAATTGAGAGCTTGCGCAACAGGGGATTCATCTTTCACTTTCATCCTTGATGATCCTGCTGGAAACAGCTTCATTGAGAACCCGTAAGAGAATTTACTGATGGAAATTTTATTGTCTGCTTCATAGTTGCATATGCACATGAACTTGTATGTTCCCAAGATTTGAACTTTCAGTTCTTTTATTTTGCAATATATCTCAGATAGTGTAGCTGGATTAAAATTTTTGTTTGGGATAAACTTATTTATCTTGTTTGTTATCTTTCATTGTATTAAACCTCATCTCCCTTGCCTTTTTTTTTTGAAATGTTTTAATGATGTTATTATAATCTGTGAATAGGTTTGCTCCATCTCCTGATCCATGTTTGACTATTAAGTTCTATGATCGAACTCCTGAGCAACAGGCATCATTAGGCTATTTAGTTGACCAATCACAGTTGGAAGAATCTGGTGATAGACCAACATCAGAAGTGACAGGCACTGCGACTGATCAAACATGTCGAGAACCTCATGGGTCTGTTGGAGCAGTGGCTGGTCAACGGGCCATTGCTCAGAGTAATAGTGCAGAAATTGCTGATGCTTTGTGTCGCTACTCTGCACCAGAAGAGGTAATGCAGTTACATTTGTTAAATATCCTGCAATTTAATTGTCCTCGTATAACTTTGTGTTTTATAATCATATTACTTTGTGCATGCTTACTTCAACAGGTGATGACTTTCCCATCAACTTGTGGGGCTTGTTCCAGCAGGGGTGAGACACGAATGTTTGTTACCAGTATCCTTGACTTCTTTTGTTTCTCCTTTTATTTCTTCAATATTCAATTATTAGCTAAGGATCTATTATAATGTACTGGCGTGGGTTTATATTGTCTCATTTATGGCAGTCAGCTAGTCATGGTTATTAAATATCCTTCGTCTTTAATTTGTGTTAGATTCCTTTTATGCCCTGTTACTTTTAGTTTCTGTTCCATATTTACATTTTCGGATGGAAAATTCACTCTTATTATATTCTGAGATAACTAATTCTGATAAGATAAAGTGGTTAAATTAATGGATCAAGAAGGGAAAAAGTACTTTACTTCAGCATCTTAAAGAAATCTAGATTGAAATCTCTAAGTGGTAGAATATACAGCCTCTACCAACCCATATGTCATCACTGAGCATGTTGAGATGAGACTAATGATTGTCTTGGTAGATGCGTATGACTTGCTATTTCAACTCCTAATTTTCTTGATGGGCTCCATTTTAAAAAGCACCTTTGCAGGATTCCTAAATCTAAATTATGCAGTTTCTTGTTTGGGATTAAGGTTGTTACTGTTGAATGCCCATGCAATCTCTTTTTTGCCTTCATTGTGTGTTTTGTTATGGTGACTGGCGAGTCAATAGTGTTATCTCCTTAATATTATTTGGAAAGTAATGGTTGTGATAAACTTTGTTTAGGACACATCTCTTTTGGGGATTTTAGCTTTAGAAAGCACTTGAGAAGAAGTTGATTGTAATTAGTTAGTATTATCCATCTATGGGGCACCGCTTATGAGCTACTAGAATTTCAGCTCAATAACAGGTTGCTTGCACTCATTGAGCTCATTAATAAATGCATTAACCTTGAGCTAAGCAAAGGTTGATTCGTCTAGGTGAGGCTTGGGAGTTGCTTATTTATAGGTTCATGAGCCAGCTTGTATATAATATAATTAGTTTATATAAGTATGTATGTATGTATGTATATATCGGTATTATTTGTGATTTTTATGCATAAATATGCCTTTTGTAATATTATTTGCTAGAAAAATAATTCATTGGTATAATAATTAAAGTTTACACATTTATGATAAAGAAGTGTAACTGTCATCAAATAATTAACGTATATATTTTGATACTTGAATAAATTTATGAATAACTTAATTTATAATACAACAACCATACCTTAGTCTCAAACTAATTGTGGTCAGCTATATGTGTTTCATATATCCACTTTGATCAAATTGATATCAATGCAAAGCAAAGTATAAGTCGGAAAAAATTTTGAACTACTTTTTATAAAAAAAAATTGATATTAAGTTTTTTTCAAGTTAATATCAATACTTTTTGTATTGTAAACAAAGTTATAATATAAATTGATTAAAAAAAATTAAGCTCTGTTAAGCTTGTGAGCTTTACATGAGCCTAATATACTCATTTTAAGTCGACTCATTTATTAATGAACCAAGCCTGAGCTACCTAAAGCTCGGGTCGACTTGGCTCGTTTGCATCCCTATCTATGAATGGCAGCATAGCTTGAGATGCTGGCCTGCTACAGACCTTTGGATTTCTGAACTAATTGAAGAGGAAATTTCATGATTTTGCATGAAATATGCTATTCTTAGTTGTGGTTCATGGAAGTTTGGTGTTTGACAGCAAAGCTTTAAGTAAATATGGTGGATGATTACATGATGATTTAAGGAATTTGTTTTCATTGGCGGTGCCTTCCCAAAATATTTTGGAAGAGGAGATGTTGTATACTGGTTTGTACTCCTATTTCTCCTTCTGTCTCATTTATTCAATTGCTTAAATTTCCATTTGAACTTTGATTTTTCCTCCTTGCTCTTAAGTAGCTTTTTTCTTTGGTAAATTAGAGAAAATGATTGTTGAAGTGAGAAATGCTTGGAAGAGATTTTCTAGATATGTTGTTTTATTGATGTCCTTTCGTGTTTTATGTTTTTAACTTACGAAGCAAACCTGTATGGAACTGTGGAATCTAAAAATGATGGTGTGATGGGAAAATACCATCAAAAAATTCATTTGAATGGTTTAATTTATACAGCTGAAGCTGCTGAGTTTTTTTAAAATCTTCCAATTTGTAAATTTGATTGTTAAGTTATGCACAGAATCTTGGCCTTAACTGTCTGCAGAGATTCCATACTTCCAAGAAGTAATTGTCATGGCTTCTAGTTGTGATGCCTGTGGTTATCGCAATTCTGAGGTTTGTAGTCATTTGATTTTGCTTTCCTATTCTTCTTTCTATGTTTATTATTACGTACTATATTATTTTCAATGCAGTTGAAACCTGGTGGGGCAATTCCTGAAAAAGGAAAGAGAATCACCCTTCATGTGAAGAACATCAATGACCTAAGCCGTGATGTAATAAAGGTTTGTTCTAAACCTTTTCCTGCAATTCAGATTTCTCTCTTGTGAGATGCAACAAAATTTTCTCAACGGTAATTGTATAGTTAGAAGGAGAAATATATGCTTGCATACATCAATATATTGGGAATCCTAATTTTGTTAATTTCTATTATGTATTAAGATGTTTTGATTTGTTTTCAATGTGAACCATCTCTAAGAAATCTTGAAAATAGCATCCGAAAGAAGGAAGAAAAAGTTGCTAATGTGGGTGTTGAAGAAAATGATGATATGGAGTTGAAGAAAATAGAAATCCTCAGTTCTCAATGCTCCTTGCTTTTTATGAAGAGGGTCATCTATTTTTCTTCTTGCATACTTCATCCTTCTTTTTGGTGGGAGGTGGTTTTCTGTTGTATTCACGCTCCCAAGATGTTGTCACAGGTCTATTAATAGTGAAATCAGATTCAGTAGCTAAAGCTTTTGTTTTAAATTTATTCTCTCCTCGACCTATGATTGCTGAAGAGAAAAAAGAAAAAAAGAAGAATGTGAGCTCGCGGAAGTGAGCTCTAACCTTGGACTCATTAGGAGAGAGTCTAGATCTCAATTAGTTGGAAATAATCTGCTTGCTTTATTTAAAACGTAAAGCCTCCAATTTATAGAAAAATACAAGCATTGATAAAGTAATTATAGTAGAAGCTAGTTTCCTAAATAGAGTAGGAAACTACTGAAAGACAACTACTCGAAAATCACCTATCGTAATTAAAATAACTAATTAGGAAGTAATAATAATATCTAAATAGAAAATAATAGAACCACTAAACTGAGCTGCTGCATCCCATGAAACCTATGCAGATTTAATTCTGCCAATTAATCTTGTGGCCCATGTCGCTTGTAGGACTTGCCAACAAACACATCCATAACAGTCTCACTCTTAAATTTGTGTATTGTTCACAGAAATGGGAACTAGTTGCACAAAGTGATGTGTTCCAATTGCATATACATTGTTTGCAATCGTTGCTCTTTCAGGTTGTTCGAGAACTTTTTTTTTTTCTTTTTTTTGGGTGGGAGAAGATGCAGCCACCATAAATAGTTCATGCAATGACGGTGGAGGCAGGTTCTTGATGACGAGGCTATGGGTGGAGTAGGAAACTGAGGACAAGCATAATTTTCTCCTTTGTTCTTGTTATTGACTAGAGATGAGAGCAAGGTCAGGAAGTCTGAGCATTAGAGTGAGAGAAGAAGAGAATTGATGGCTTTTTTTGAAGCTGTAAACAGTAACTCAGGTACTGTTGCAGCAGAGAGAGAGGGGAGATGAAAAAAAAAAAAAAAGAAAAGTTGGGCTCAGAGGCTGTCCAAATTAGATAGTTATTACTTCATTAATCAAAAGCCTGAGAAAATAATTAGGTTGAGTAGGAACTTATAGAACTAATTTCGTTGTTCAACTAGTACCATACTAAATAAGAAAATGTGTTACTTGATAATTACTAAATCAGAAGCAAACAACCTTCCGATTACTAAAATTCTTAAATAGTATTAACACTCTAAATTTCTTAATGGAAAAATACTAAATAGGAAGTTATATGTAATACTTAAATAGAAAACTGTTACTAGGAAAATCTGAATATTAATGAGTAAATCAAAATAAATGCTAAATGTATTTCTGTATTCTCATAAGAATTTATTGAATGTTTTAGATGTGCTATTTGCTTCCAGTTTTAGGATTTGGTGTGTATTCATTTTGCTAATTATCTTGCTGCATTTATCAGTCAGATACTGCAAGTGTGAAAATTCCAGAGCTTGAGTTGGAATTGGCCAGTGGCACATTGGGGGGAGTTGTTACAACTGTCGAAGGTTTAATCACAAAGATTAGTGAAAGTGAGTGTTGCTTCTCACATATGCTTCTCAGTTTTGCTATTATTTCATGATGCATCATTATAATGTCTCTTTTTTGCCTTTGGAAATCTTTGATTTAAAATATTTACTTCTGAGTGGACATGACCTGCCCTCTCACTGTCCTAGTATGTAGTCTGGGGTATAAAATTAGAATCCACTTTATTCATTTGCTGTATTATTTAACAAATTAAATGTTTTATAAGATTTGCCTGTGGATTTTCTTTTTACAGCTTAAATTGGGATATATAATCATAGTACCTATTGATTTATATGTACAGGCCTTGAGAGAGTACATGGCTTTACCTTTGGAGATAGTCTTGATGAATATAAAAGAAGCAAGTGGCAAGACTTTAGAGCAAGGCTAAACAAGGTAAGTTATTCCTCTCCTGTGCCTTTCTTTTTGTGCTTGCCATCAACTGGTATTGAGAAACTGGAAAAAATTTTACCTTTGTCTGCAGTGGACAGTGATGGTTTCTTGTAACTTTTGGCGTTTGCTTTGTGAGTGCTCATAGGCCTTTTCATTTGGCCCTAGTTGCATGTTTGCAATAATTCCTCTTTTTTTTTTTAATTTAAATAAAGTAAAAGAATTTTTTATTAACCAAGAAAAGAAAACCACTGTCTGTGATAGTGGATAGGATATTTCCTGTTGACCAATGATAGGATGGTTAGAAAAAGAAGAGAGATAGAGATCCAGAAATTTGCAACTTCTATAAGTTACATGAATTGGAAACCTAGGAGTTGGCAAGTAAAAGTTTTTCTTATGTGTGGGACATTGATTCAAGGCCTTCAATTCAGTATGTTCACAAGGCATTATTTTTATCTAGTTGTTGTTTTGCTGTTCTGGTTTCTAGTTATATGAGGATTGCTTATCCTCTACCTTGAACTCCCTTTCTTTTGTTTGTCCCTCTTATTGAATTTTAGTTAGAGATAAAACTCCATGGATCAAGAAAAGGTTGAAAAATTCTTCATGATTAAACAGATAAACTCTAATTCCTAAATTTCTTAACATTTTTCTTCTTTTTATACTTGAAATTACTGCAATTATGATGTAACTCAGCATTTTCCCTTGCAAAAGAGCAGTGTGAATCAAATGTGTTGACAAGAAGAAATTTCCTATTGCTTCCATTATTATGCTTTTTTCTTGTGTGGATCCAACTACTCCTGGCATGTATATTCAGCTAATACTGATTTAATAATAAAAGGAATTGTAGGTCTGTATTTGTTGCTTGGAGGGCGGGTGGGTTTGTCTTCATTTATTTTGACCGCTAGTATTTTTTTTCTTTTCAGCTTTTGAGTTTGGAAGAGCCATGGACTTTAATTCTTGATGATGGATTAGCGAATTCTTTTATTGCACCCGCAACTGATGATATCAAAGATGACCACCAGTTACAATGTAAGCTCTTTTTTTTTCCCTGTTCTGCATTAAATCCATTTAGAAAGATCTTTCTTTCGTGGTAGCCACGCTTCATGCGGTGTATAAGATGAGAAATAAGTTCAAGTTTAGGTTCCATCATTCACAAAACAACTTCAAGTTTAGGTTTTAAAATATATATATAATTTTATGATGGACATCACACACTCAGTTTATTCGGGTTGCGATGAATGTTTCCACCATGTAGGACAAATAAGGGACTCACGCCCTGACTGGCAGTCCCATCTCTTTTAAAAATTCCCGATGTACTGAATAAAAAAGTGAATGAATAAACTATGTGCTGATATGACTACCTTTTTGTTTGATTCAGTTGAGGAATACAAGAGGTCTTGGGAACAAAACGAGGAGTTGGGACTGAATGATATTGACACTTCTTCAGCTGATGCTGCTTATAACTCGACCAATGTCTTAAACCAGAAAACAGAATAGTAAATTATTTTGTTACATTAATATGTTTAACTGTCAAACAAAAAAAACGAAAGGTATTTTTATTGTTGTATTAGCTAAATGCTATCTATTAATTAAGTTTCTATATGCTTTTTTTTTTTTATTCGGTTCTTGGGGATTGGTTAATCAATCAACTCCCATCTGAGAACGAGGAATGACAATGAAGCGGAGCAAGGTAGGTGGTAACATAGTCCATTCCAACCCTGTATTAAATAGCTAGTTGGCGATGGAGAGCATAGGCGAATATAACTATAAACGAATGACTTATGAGATAGAGCCTTAAGTTTCACATCCAATCCGTTTAAGTGTTGAAAAATTTAAAACAATACTACTACTGTTGACGGTTTATGACTTTCAAGTGACTTACTTTATTGCGTACAATAACCAGTACCAAGTCATTGGAGAACCCATTGAGTACTGTTTCTTCCTTCTTTGATCTCATTTTCCTCTAGCCAACGTTGAAAATTGGGATAACGCTCGATCATTTTGTTTTCCATGATTGCTTTTGGTCTCAAGATTGGAATGATAAAGAGGACTGGTCATGAGTTGCTTAAGGCCATGAATTGTTAAGTATTAGTATATTATGAAACTAATTAGACCTTTTAAAAAACCTCAAGGATCAATTTGACCTTTACAAGTGAAACACTACTTCAAATGGCAATTAAACCTATTGATCTGAAATGGTGCACTCCTTGCCACAAAACAGACATTAAAACAAAGATGTTCGAAACATTCTTATTTCCCCCTAATCAATTTACCTCCATTTTTTCCTACAAAACGTCAAGTTTAGGAAAACTAATTAACCATCTCATCCAAATGCTTGTTGAGAGTTCTCCTTTTGTTCCTTCAGTTCTGTAGCAAACATTCTCAGTAAACTTCCAGATCAGTGTATAAGCATTCAGAGTATGAGTACTAACAATGGTTAAAACCTGAAAAGAATAAGAGATCAGAATAACTGTCTCAAAGCTATAAGTTACCACCAAAAAAAAAAAAAAAAAACATTCCTATTATGATGCAAGCAACGTAAGTGCAGAATAGGTGAGAGATAATATAATAAAGTGGAATTGTAAATGATCAGTGCATAAGCAATTGAGTTTAAGAATCAATTAAATCAGAGTTTTCCAACCGTAATCTGAAAACCAAAGAAAAAAGAGAGGATACCAGATATGGTGGGTTCCAACCTCGCAGCATAGGGAGAAACATCATCTCCTACTCTATGACAATTATCAAATTTGATATCTCCTGTGTCAGACAGCACACATCAGAACGACCACCAGACGCTTTCTCTCCCCACCCTTCAAGTTTAAAAGGTGCAAGACCAGAAGCTGAAACAGTGTTAGGAGAGTACATATTTAAGGTCTTGGGATAGCGGTGGGGGGGAGGGAGGGAGGGAGGGAGGTGGTGGGTTCCAAGGTACCATGATTAAGACGTTCCCATAGCCCATATCGAAAAACAATAGATCAGCTATTAGAACTCCTACTTCAGACGCCAAGGTATTGGCGCAATAAAATTTGACATCCACCCAAGGATCTTGCTGGAATTCCTCTGTAAAATGATCTGGAAAAATGTAGAGGGTATACTAATTCACAATCATAAGTTCACATATCCAAGCACATTACAATATCTAACTATTCCTAGTTAGAATTTATAAGAACAGGAAATAGGTTCAATCCTTAATAGTTTGGCATTCACTTATTGATATTTTTAGTGCGAGGCCTCAACATATTGACAATAGGGCTTATAATTCAAGTTCAAGTTGATCATAAATGATATATATACCTGCATATTGTTAAATCAAAAGATAATCAACAATGTCAAAATAGATTATATATTGCTTGGACTGACAAATTCACATGAAATTTTCAATGGTAAGAAGTCTGTCTGTTAGTTCTACAAGGTTCAAGAATTCAGATAAGTATATGCAGACAAGAAAAAGTACAAAAAGAAAGCAGGACAAAGTGAGACCAACGAAGACAATCATACCCAAGGTTTTCTATGCAATCACATCTAGAAAAAAAGGCACTCATATTGCCTTGGAAATTCATAGTGCCCTCGTAACTCAGCAGCATCATTTTTATAACAATTGTTAAGCCTTCATTAGGGAATCTCAATATGATTGACAATGCATCCTCCATTATAATCAGTATCAACGAGGAATACAAAATGACTCATAAATACACAAAGCATCCCTTTAAATCACCCAATATATAATTTAAATGCCACAGCATCAAAGCTTCATTCTAACAAAGAAACTCAGTTAAGATAAAGGAAAGCATTTATCAGCAAGTATATGATTTTGAATAACCTTCGTGTCCTATCCTACAAAGCGAAAAAAAAAAAAAAAGGGAGGGAGGGGGATCCAAAAACAAGAGAGTGGAGGTTATTAAATAATTCAAGGAATTAAAAAATTCCCAACATTAAACAATTGCAGGATGTCTATCAAAACTATTAGGAGATAAGTCATTGAATCATTAGCATCCATTGTTCTTCACTCAACAAAGAAATTAAATATCAAAATCAATTTTCAAACTTGAGACCAGTTACCAAGAGAACGGGAAGATTAGAAGATTAAAAGCAAAAGATTTCATGATCAACCACTCGCTATGTGGAAACAGACTTTAACTTCCTTAGGCGTTTAATGGAAGGGCCAATGACACTTATTCCCTTCCGGCTCTTCTTCATAGATTTTGCTTTCTGTTTCGCCTTTTTTGCAGCAGGCATCTCCCTAATGGGACCTGGAGGAATCCCTTTCTTAAGTGCACTTCCTCGAGGAGTCACAGATGGAGGTATTCTCAAGCTTTGCGGAGGTAAAGGACTATGAGGCTTCCATACTATGTTGTTTTTCATGGAAAACCTTACTTTCTTTGCACTCTTCTCAGTACTCTTAGCTGTCGCGCCGCCTTCAGCATTTTCTTCACCAGTCGACCCTGGATTGTCTGATTGCTTTCTATCCTTACTTTTTGCTCTCTTCCTTTTCTTGGATATAGTACCTTTTCCAGTGACTTCAGGAACATCACAAGCACTTCCAACGTTGTTATCCAAGCTCATTTCATCAGCAACTTTCTCAAACTGCATCTGGAGGTTTGATATCACAGATTCATTAAATGTTATCAAATTAGCATCATTATTGCTTTCTTCGGTTGAATTGCCATTATTTGTTATGAACAAATTATCTTCTTCTTCAGTATCGCAATTAAAACTGCCACTATTATGCTTCTTAGCTTTTTTTCCACTACTACCTGAGGCCTTTTTAGCCTTTTTACACTTTCTCAAGCGGTTGCTACTGGACAATTCTGCAACATCAATATTCATACCGTCCACTTCCACGTCCATTTCAGTGGTGATAGGAACCAAATTTGGCACCTCCTCTTCATCATTGTATTGATTAACCTCAGGTAAAGAGATATCGATATCTGAAGATGCAAAATCCGTCTCCAACTTCAAAAACAACTCATGCAAACGAAAAAGAACTTTCCTATTCCCTTGAGGACATTCTACTGCCGAGCCCAATTCATAAAATTTGGCAGAAAATCCGAACACCAAGGCTATTGAACCTAAAACCGCTGCATCATCCACAGAATTAACATCATCCTTCGATTTCTTGAGTTCTAACAGCTTATTTCCCATTACCAGCAACGAATTAAACACATTACTCTTAATCTTATCCAACAAGATCTTATCAGACACTCTTCCCATAACCGTAAGAAAAGGTCCCAAAAGAACATCAATCACTGGCTTACTCAAAGGAAGAAAAGGTTTAAGTTCCTCAAGAAAAACAGAAGCGATATGATAATTGACACCATTGCCCAACAATTTATCATCATCCAAAAAAGTATTTTGTACCAATATATCCATCAAACGAGTAGAAAGCTCCAAATCCCACGTATTTCTCTTCATAATATTGAAAAAGAAGTGCAGAAACTTACGAATCAAAAGATAAAACTTATCTAGCCTTAGCCTATCGATGCCTGTCCACTCGCGACGCATAGTAAGTAAAAACACTGAAAAGTACTGGATTGATACACGGAGATCAAGCTGAGGAAGCAAAGAAGAAAGACGATGGATAAGATGGGCCTGGGGTGCGGCCTTATCGGAATGCCATACGCAGTAGAAAAGCCCTTTCCATAGCTTTTTCATATCATCGTCGGGGATTTGCGATTGAGAAGGAAGCCAGCTCTTTAACAGGAGGCCAAGGGCTTTATTACGGGTTTTGTTATCGCAGGAAGCTAGCTGCTTTATCAGTGACGGCACCGCTTGGGCTTCGTCCATTTTTCCGGCGACGGAGAAGGTGGCTGCGAATAATCGATCCGTAACTCTTTTCTGATAATAGAAACTGGCGTTTCGCTTTGGGGAGGTTCTTTAAAAACTCTGGTTTTTAGGGTTTTGTATAATAACAGTTGCTTGGTCGCCGCTTGTATGCAGTTAAAAAAGCATATGTAAAGGCAAAGTGCAGTCAGAACCCTATACAATTGTTCTTACGTGCAATCAATTACTCCTTTCCCCCATTTTGTAGAATTTGATTTAATTTCTATTTCCAATGGATTTTAATATTTGCTGAGATTTGAATTTTAATACACATATTTTTTTCCAAAAAAATGAATAATATTTAAAATTTTCAAAAAATATTATCAAATTTTAAAAACTTACCAGAATTATTTTTGATAAAAAATAAACAATAAACCCCAAAATACGCTTAATGAATCCACATCACACACAAATATGGGTCATTCTATTACAAAATCGAAATAAAAATAAAAGGAAAGAAAAATAAAGATATAAATAAAATTAGGAAAAATGAAATACGAAATCTTTGTAAAATGAAAAATTAGGAAAACAAAATAAATAGAAAAACCAAATACACACACACGAAATAAATCAACAGTTTCATTTAATAATCGAAAAAGTAAACAGTGGAAGAACTAAAATTTCTGATTCAACAATAAATACAGTATATGTGCATATATATGTATATTAAATGCATAGTATATATTCAAAATGCAAACAAAATTCATATGAGAATAAAAAAAAATAAGTCATGTAAAAGTCTATAGAATTGCGGCCAACATCGACAGAGAGGAAGACAAGAAAAATTGGAATAAAAAGTTATAATCAAATTGACGATAAGATAATTCAAGAAGAACAAAATGTAAACAGAATCAAACACAGGAAGAAGCAGAACAAAAGAAAATGAAAACAATTGGAGAACAAAATTATATAGCAAATATCGGTTCTACGTAAGAATAAAAATGAAAACAAAATCGTAGAACATGAATTGATTTTCTAGTAATAACAGAAACAGAAATGAAAAATAAAATTGTAGAATAAATATCGATTTTTTCGGTGAGGACTCTTCCGCTGGTTGTGTCTGCAACGACGACTATCACACTAGTCTTATCATTGGAGGCAGAGTTCATGCCTATCATTGAAAGAAGTAGAAGAAGCAAACGAAGAAACAATATCATCCAAATCGAAAATAAAAGCCGCAATAAGCAAAGGGTAAATAAGTAAATAATAATCAAAATTTGACATATACTACAGTATCTCATTTATTATTATTTTTTATTTAATATGATTCTTTCACAATAAATATATTGCCAAATTACTGCATCACTATTAATTAAATTTTGATATAAATAAAATTAAAAAGTGGTGTTATTTTCAAAGATAAGATTGTTAAAGCAGTGCAAAAATTTTCAATTTAACAAAAGAAACACTATTTCTAATGAAATTCGATTTGTGAATTTAACTTCTTATTTAAAATGTTATCACCATTTCTAAAAATATTCATTTCTTCAGAAAAAAAAGGGAGAATTGAGTTTAAGCTTAAAAGGATTCAAAAACAGTAACTGAAAAGGGAAAAAACTTTACTTCATTTCATATGTTATGTGTTAACTGCTAGATTATTCTAACGAAAGAGTTTTTGTTTTCATATGCCGTCTTGTGACAATCACAAAAGTAAGAGCTTTCTCACAGTTCATTGCCGTTAATATGTTCTCTATTGATAAAAGCTTGCTTTTCCACCAGTAATTTTCTTAACTATCCTCTTTCTAAATCTTCCATTATCTATAAAGTTATTTCTACACAACTCTTAACCTATTAAATTTTCACTCTTTTATTCCGCTATAAATTACCGCATCGCTGCCGGTGAATTTTATACTTAGATTTCAAATCTTTTGTACAAATTGGTGAATAATCCCTAAATTATGTAAATCTACCGTTGCCGACTCTTTGGGCTTAGAAAAAATATCGACCGACGTTAAAGTTTTTTTATGTTGACAATCAAAGGAAGTGATTTGGTGAATCGATAATTGAAGTTACTTCTGCTTTAAAAATTCTTAGATTGGGGGAATTGGTAGTCTAGTGAATTGCCCAAGGTGACGAGCACTGCAAAAGTCATAAAAATGAAAGGCCAACAGAATTATCTGAGGTTGCCACGTTAGGTATGAATCTTTGGGTTAAAGTGAAATTTGGCCATGAAATGCAATCTAGTAAGAGCCAGAGATGATTTTGACTAGGATGGATTCCATTTGAAAATAATTTTATTGCTTACAAAATACATGATTTACTTTTACTTTTGTATGAAAATGTTTAAATTTTAGAAGCAGGAGTGGCCATTTCTCGATTTTCAGAACTGGTGGAAACCGAAACTGGAATCATAAGGAATCAAAATTAGGAATTTACGATCCAATTTTGGTTTCAACTTTTGAGGAATCGTAAACCAACGGTTTTAAGAAATAGCCGAAACCGACGGTTATAAGAACCGGTCGAAATCGACGATTTCACCCAGTTGCAATGGCGAATCCAAGATTTTGCATTAGAGTGCAAAATTTCAAATTCTATATATTGTTTTATTTATTTAACAATAAAACCATCTGTCCATAGATTACTAAAATTGAAACCAATTATGAAAGGTGAAACCATAGAAAAATAAAAATAATAGAAAACTAATTTATTAGTCATTTTAATATAAAACAAAGACATACCTTATATGTTTTAAAGCCTCATACCATAATATTAATTTTTAGACTTGAGCATATATGAAATAACCCATTAATTTATTTTTAAAAAGAATTTTTATTTAAAATTTAATTGTAAATTTTCACCAATGAGAATTGGCCAAAAATAATATTTTATGCCGCGAACCGAATCGAAAACCGAATTTAAATAGTCTAACTCAGTCGAAAAACCCTTAAATCAAATGAAAATA
>CANUEX010017094.1:0-10299 GCA_948099535.1 Jatropha multifida
ATTCAACCAATTATTCAAAAATTAACCAAATAATTAATCACAATTTAAATCAAATAAATTCTAAAAATAATAAATTTATACCCAATAAATGTCAAATTCCCAAAAATCCTTGAATCGAAGGTTGAAGGAGGAGACGGTGGCCGGAGTAGCAAGCTGAGCTTGCTGCCAAGGTCGCGTGGAGGAGCTGGTGGTGGCTCAAGGCGGCGTGACGCGAAGAGGGGCTGCTGAATCGCGAGTTGCAGTGGCTGGAGTGACTGTGCAACCTGCAGAAAGGAGGAGGAACTGCTGCAGTGTTGCTGGTGGCGGTGGCGCGGCTGAGGAAGGAAGAGCAGTGGCAGCTTGTGGTGGTCCGGCAGTGCTGCAGCTCCTGCTGCAGTGACTGGAACTGCAGAGCTGCTGCAGGGGTGGCGCAGAACAGGGGAGGAGGAGGAGGGCTGCTGGAGCGGCAGCGCTGCTGCTGCTGTCTTCGTGGCGGCGCAGTGCTGCTGCTGGAGAGGAGGAGCTGTGGCCAGAGGCTGTGAGAATGAGGCTGGCGGTGCTGCTGCAACAGAGGCAGTGAGAAAGAGAGACAGAGAGGGAGGCAGCGCAGGGAGAGAAAGAAGAAGAAGAAGAAGAAGAAGAAGAAGAAGGAGGAGGAAGAAGGTGGTGGCGCGGTGGCCTGAGGAGCGGCACAGGGAGAGGAGGCTGGAGGTGGCTGCTGGCTGAGTGAGAGAGGGAAGACAGGGATGGTGGCGTCGATGGAGGGAGGAAGGAGATTTAAGGAAAAAATAAAAATAAAAATAAAAAAAAATAAAATAATAATAATAAAAAAAATAATAAAATATTATAAAGTTTTTTAATTATTAAATAAAAACAAACCATCCAAGGTAAGTTGTCGAGGAGAAAAAAATAGTGACGCACAGTGTTTTTCAAAAATATCCGATTCGGATCTAATTTAATTTAATTCGGTCCAATAAAAAAAAATATTGGTCCGATTTTATTCGATTAATAGTTATTCAATAAATTTTTGGGCGAACCAAAATGATTTTCGATTCCGATAATATTACGTGGCGTAATATTATTGGCTAAAAATTTACAATTTAAATTTAAATGGGAATGTTTCGAAATAAAAATTTCGGGGTATTACAATTGCCCATCTTATAAATATAATATTATATAACTTTAGCCTTTGATTAAATTCATATATGTTGCATATATTGTATTGATTAAATTGTTAAACATTTGTAATGTAAAAATGATGTTCTTTGTATCTGGGTGAAAATTGAGACGACGTAGGTCATTATGGCATCGTTAGCCGGGTATAGGGGATCGGCTCCCTAATATATATATATGAGAATGAAAAAAGTAGGCGAACGGTCGGTGGGTGGATTTATAACACTACTGATCAATTTCCATATGTTGTGAATATTTGAATGTAATTTGTTTGAAGATGCTGATATTGTGTCATGTGCTTGTGAAAGTATGTCCATTTTATATATTGTGAAAGTATTTTGCCTGAATGTGTAGGTTTACATTATTTATTATTATTCACTAAGTTTAGTGAAACTTACCCCCCTTTTCCATAAACATTTTTTAGGAAATAAAAGTTTCACTAGTCCATAAGACTCTGCATCCTTTTTCGCAGATATTTAAACATGTCAGTATGAATTGTTTAATAAATTTGTGATTTTTCATACATTTTATTTAATTACACAGTTAGGATGTTAAATTAATATTTGATTATGTAAAAGAAATTATCTTGCAATTATAAATAAATTGTGAAGTGATTTCTAAATACTGAAGACTGTATGATAAAAATAATTTAACCATATTATGGCAGTAAAACTTTATATGAGAATACATTTTTATTAAATGGATATGGGCTCAAACTATAAACAGTATATAATATTAAGACTGAGCTAGAAATATTAACTCTGATTAATTTATGAATAATATCATAATATGGGTTTGCTATTCCCTTAGTCAGATGTTAATAGAAATGGATTTTAATAATTTAGACTTGCTACGGGCCTTAAGGCCTTAAGCTTACCTAAGTCCTAACGTTGGTTCGGCCCACGGTTTTGAGTCATGACACATCCACATTAACATACCATAAATTTCATTCATTACCATATTCATTTATTCTTATTATTAAAAGTCATATAATAAACCAGAATCACATAACATAAACTTATAAACATAATTTCCTTATCTTAAAAACATATCTTTCTTAAGAGACTCGGATACACTTAAGAAAAATGAAGCAGATAAAATTTTAAAAACAGAATCATATTTCAAAAACAGAATCAGAGAGGCTTTATATGCTAACAAAATCAGAGGAGCCTTATATGCCAATAGAATCAGAGGGGCATTTGGAGCCCAAATAGAAATAGATAGAGCGCGTCCGCTCAAACAGAAGGCATCTAGAGCCTAGCATATGATCATAGCTTATATTATATTAAAATGACATTGAAGCCGATCATGCTCATGTTACATAATAAATCAGATCACACAACACATTTGCACTAAGTGTATTGAGTCCAAAACTTATTTTCTTTCTTAATTCATAACATTTCTTACAAAACTCATTTTTTTCTTTAATATTTTCATTATCATAGTAATTGCTTGGTTTAAAATTTATACTAAACCTTTATAACTCATAATTAATCATAACATATTTGTCATAAAAGTCATTTTTCATATTTGATACACATACTCAAACAATCATCCCTTCACTGTGTTTAATGTTAGAGCTGCTTATAAACTTAGGGTACTTTATATTATTTATAAGTCGACTTTTATTGTATTTCATTAATCAAATATTGAACATAAATTCATTAACAGCTCTTTCATAGTTTATGAAATTTCAGCAGCATTTCCCTTATAACTGAAACTATCACTTTTATTCAAAATGCATAAATAAGCATCAAATCACAGCCTAATCCACGAGCAACCAATAACAATGTTTTTTCCATCCTCCATTCATCAACATCAATTACAATTTATAATTAAAATTTATAATCATAATTTAGCTTATATTCCTTGAATCAAATGTATAAAAATCATATATACCAATACACCTCTAACATTTAACTACCAAATAAATTTATAATCATAATCAAACTCAAATCAATAAATTTTAAAATTCAGTTTACTAGTCCTTGATATATGAACTAAAATCAAGTTTTATTCATAACTCAACCTAAGGCTAGAATGCATTTCTAATCACAACATTCACATTTAAAATTCAAATTCCTCAACTTCATTAAGTCATAAAACATGTAATGAATTTCAATTCAAAAACCAATTTACTTTACTAATTCCAGTTGTCAAATTCCATAATTATATCCAATCAAAATCATAATTTCTCAGTAAAAATTTTATTCATTTTAAACTTTGAAAGTATTCAAATTAATGTATAAACTAAGCACTAACATTCACATGCAAAATCAAATTATACAGTTGTGCTCATCATGTCGAGGAGAGTATTTTACCTCTCAACATCTTGTTGGAGCTTGGCCAGCACCGCCGCTAGAACCACCATAGACGGTGGCTGCAAAATCGATCACTGTTAGAAATTTGCAAACCTTACATCGAAACGTTCAGATTCTCACATAGAATTAAATTCCCAAATTAATTTCATCATCTAATATCTAATTTCATCAAAATACCAAATTTTATATAAATAAAAACCTAATCTCTAAACATTTCGATCTTTAATAATTTCTGTGATTTAATGTAATAAAATTGATCTATGGTAGTAAAGGGAAGATTTTGAGCTTACCTTGCCATTAAAGCTCGCCAAAAAGCCATAGAATCGAAGCAGCCACAGAGGTAGCTATGTCACAAAGGAACGACACTCAGTTTCGCGTGGAAGAAGGCTTCGTTCATCGGAGGAGCGATTGGAGTCAAAGTCAGTCGTCTAGAGTGCCAATCATCGGCTCATCCTCATCGGATGGTGGTCGAATGTGGGCTGGAGGGAGGAGATCGCATTTTGCAATTGGGGAGAAGGGGTTGTTGCATGAGAGAGAAAGGGGAGAGGGATTTTGAATGATTTGGTTAAATTCCAGTTTTAACTAAGTAGTCTCGGTTCAATTTCATTGGTTATGGTTTGATTTGAAAGAAATCTTAGGTTCCTTAAGTGATTTTGGAATGGTTTTGGGTCTGGTCTATGGTTTACTCTTCGTTTATACTTTGTTTGATTTTCTCCCAAATCCTTTAGTTAGTATTTCTTTTATTATCTTCTTTTTATTTCTTTTATTTTAATAAATATATTTCTTTAGCTATTTTTCATGCCCTTACTTTAACTAAAAAAAATACAACATAATTTATAAATTTTGCATCTTAATAAATACAGATTTTAGATAATAAATAGTAATTGATAATAATAATAATGGTTCTTATTAAAATTCTTATTTTGACAACCAATTATTAAAGATAACACTATTTTGTATTTTTTATAATAAAATACTAATAATTAATAATAACATCAATCAATCAATTTAATTATTCAATAAATAAAAGAGTAAAATCACATTAAAATTAAGAAAAGGCAGGTTAAGAATTATTTTATAAATCCTCTCAAGTTTTCCAAAAATTAGGGTGTTACAGATATGCTTAAAATATTCTGCTTCAATCCATCTCGAGAAGTAATCCACTACTACGATTATGAACTAGTGTCCATTAGACGCAGGCAGTGAAATCTTACTGATGATGTCTATTCCCCATGCTGCAAATTGCCATGGTGATATGGAAGGAAATAATTTCGATGGAGGAATGGGATTAAGGTCTCTGTGGATTTGACATTCAAAGCACTTTATCACGAACAAAGCATAATCTCGTTCCATTGTCGACTAATAAAATCCTTGTCTGAGGATTTTCTTTGCAAGTGCTCTTCCATTCATATAAATACCCCAAATTCCAGTGTGAATCTATTCCATAATTCCTTCAGCTTCTTTTTTCAACACACATCTTAATAGAACCCCATCTGACATTATTTTGTATAACTGATTGTCTAACACTGTGAATTATAATGCCAAACGTTGTATGGCTCTTCTTTCGTCTCTACTGGCTGAGTTTGGATACATCCCTTTCATCATCCATTGCAAAACATCATAGAACCAAGGTTGTTCACCTATTTTAATCTCCATGATTCTCTCACCTTCATAACAGGGGATGCTACCTGAAGACATCATAAATGACTTTTTAGGCATCGCTGATACTCCTTCCTAGGCTGATGCTAAATTAGCCAATGCATCTGGTACTTAGTTGTTTACTCTGTTTGTGTTGGTAAGGGTTACCCACTCAAAGCTTACAATAATAATATGCAAATAATCAATATATGGTTTTAGACTTTCCTCCTTGACCTCCCAATTTCCATTGGCATGCTCGATGATCAGTTTAGAATCACCTATAACTTCCAATTCCTTAGCTTTAAATGCAATCAAAGCTTCTAGCCCAAATAAACAGGCCTCATATTTAGCCATATTATTTGTGTCTGCCAATCATAACCTCTTTAGCATTGGAATGATCTCTCCTTGTGGGGATTCTAAAAGAACACCTACTCTAGCTCCTTTACTATGA
Source organism: Jatropha multifida (assembly GCA_948099535.1). Classification (NCBI taxonomy): domain Eukaryota; kingdom Viridiplantae; phylum Streptophyta; class Magnoliopsida; order Malpighiales; family Euphorbiaceae; genus Jatropha; species Jatropha multifida. The sequence goes on from CANUEX010017094.1 coordinate 5,563, forward strand.
ACTGAACCGTCAAAATAAAGCTTCCACCCTTTCTTCTCTATCACATTTAAATGCTAATCAGGCAAATTGATCTCCCATTCTTTGTCGTCTTCTATCGGATGTGCTGCTAAAAAATCTACAACTGCTCTTCCTTTAACAGTTTTCATAGTAGCATATTTGATATCAAACTCTAACAGCAAGATCAACCATCTTACGAGTTTCTCTACCAAGGCTGGAGTTTCATATAGGTACCTCACCTGGTCCATCCTTGATACCGCTATCACCTTGTAAGACTGAAAATAATGCTGAAGTTTTCTAGTAGCCCAGACCATTGCTAAGCAAGTTCTTTCTATCAAGCCATATTTCTATTCGTTTGGAAGATGCTTTGTACTTAAGTAATACACTACCTTCTCAACACTGTCTTCATCAGCTTGTGCTAACATGGCTCCTATTCCATCGTCTTCCATTGTCAAGTATAGGATTAAGGGTTTCTCTAGCTTTGGTGGGCACAAAATCGAGGGACTTGATAAATACTCCTTGACTTTGTCAAAAGCTGTCTGGCAATGATCTTTCCACTTAAGTGGCTAATATTTCCTTAAAAGCTAGCAAATGGGATCACAAACAATAAACAACTTCGATATGACCCTGCTGATTTACTATATTTTTCCCAGGAAACTTCTCACTTGCTTTTCAGTCTTAAGTGGTTCCATTCCTTGAATTGCCATAATCTTCCTTAGATCAATTTCTATTCCTTCTAGTCCCACAATGAATCCCAGTACCTTCACTGAAGTCACTTCAAATTCACATTTCTTCGAGTTATCCTGCAGCTTGTGCTTGATGACCCCTTTTAGGAACTTTTTCAAAGCCTCCAGATGTTCTTTCGGCATCCTTGTCATGACAATCATGTCATCAATGCACACCTCCAGCTCCTTATGGATCATATCATGAAACAAAGTGGTCACCATCCTTTAGTAAGTTGCCTCAGCATTCTTCAAACCAAAAGGCATTACCCGATACCAAAAAGTGTCGAATTTAGTAATAAAAGCTGTTTTGGCTTATCTTGTAATGACATGAGAACCTGATTATATCTAGAGAAATCATCCATGATTGAATAATATCCCATCATTGCCACACTGTCGATCAACACGTCAATGTGAGGAAGAGGAAAGTCATCCTTTGGTGATGCTTTATTCAAATCCCGATAATCTACACACATCTTGACTCTTCCCTCCTTTTTTGGAACTGGGACTATATTTGCTAACCAATATGAATAGTGAACCACTTCAAGAAATCCTTCTTTGATCTTCTCAACCCATTCCGGTTGCAACCTTCTTCTTTTTTGTTTCACAGGTCTGGATTCGAGATTCAGAGGAATTGTGTCTTTCACGATGGATTTGTCTATTCCAAGCATGTCTTCATATCTCCATGCGAAGGCTTCTACTTTGTCCTTGAGTAGACTTTGAAATTTCATGATTAACTCTAGTGTTAGGTTTGCCCAATTAATAAATTTCTTGGATTTTCTTTTGTGTTTATAATTAAATTCGAGCATGCATGATGAATTGATGTCAAATATGCGCATATGCTTATCTACTTGATGAATAGAACCATTAGGAAAAACATCAAACAAGTAAGCAAAATTGAAGTTCATTTCATTGAAAATCATAGACAGTCCATCACAATCAAAATTATTATTAGTAGAAACAGACATATTAGTAGGGGCTTTGGCTTCTTCGGAGCTCTCTTCGATGCAATCTCGAATCACCTTCAACACTTGATCTATATGGTCTTCTTCTTCTTGAATAATTGCCTTCTGCTTCTTATCTTCCTCATTTCAGACTAGTCCTTCCTCCTCTTGGCTTTCTTCATTTTTCTCCTCTATAGTGGCTGCTTGTGATCCTTCAACCCCCTCTTATTCTGTTGTCTTCATCTTTCCTCCAATCTTTAGCTCAACCTTCGATTTTCCCTAAACAATTGATAAGATGTCAATTATATCTGCAAAAATTTTCAACCCAGGGTATTTCTTCCTCTTGTGTTCAAAAGGCTCTATTGGCAGGCACAGAGAATAATGCTCACTCGAACAGACAAAACATCCATCCATGTCCAACTAGCCAAGTTTCTTCGATGGCTTGCTCCAGGCTTCATATCCTACACCCATTTGGTCCTTCTGAATATGGATTTTCAAAAGTTCAGTGATCCATTATTGGTTTTTCCCCAGTCCTTCTCCTTCCTTCAAAATTCATCTTTTTTATGAAGTTGCACACATTGGGCCCCATATTAGTACTCAAAATGGCACTTTGGAAACTAGTCCATAGGAGTAAGACCTGCTTGTCCATATTAAGCATAGCCACGCTTCTTTCATTAGCAGCAAGTATAGTAATAATTTTTCCATTAAATAGGAATTTTATTTTCCGGTGCAATGTAGAAGGTACACCTCCTAATGAATGATATCACGAATACCCTAGCAATAAGGCAAAAGTCAATGGCATGTCAATGACGATGAATTCGATCTCTTTTTCAATAGGTTATACTTTTACCACTATTTTGAATGTTACTTCCACGTGTCTTCTCGAGTCATCATAAGCTCTAATGACAACGTTAAAAGTCTGTAGATCAGACACATCTAGGTTAAACTTGGAAAGAATCTTTAAGGGACACACATTTAGGGCTGATCCATCATCAATCATTACATTGCCAGTTACCTCGCCCCTGACTTCAACCTTTATAAATAAGGCTTTAGTGTGGTTCCTTCCTTCAGGGGCAAGTTCTTTATCAGAAAAAGTAATCAGAAGAGGATAATGTTGGACCAACCCCCCAAAATTGACTATAGATATGGATGGCAAAACAAAGATCTCCAGCATTGCTTTTAATAAGGCTTCTTGGTGCACCTTTGAGGAAACGAGCAGATTCCACATGCTCACATTAGCATATGTTTTGTTCATCTGTCTAACTGGAATGTCATCTTTTGCATTCACTTTTGATGTGCCTGACGAACTTGCTTTCTTCTTTTCTCCCTCTTCCCGAGGCTTGATCGAGTTTGGTTGATAGATACAACCACTGAGGGTCATATGACTCACAATTTTAGCTCCTTCCTCATCTTCACTACTCCATATGTCCAAAGTAATGGAATTATCCACTAGCTCATCATTGCTTCTTGTTCGTACTCATTTGTTTTGCTCTAGCCATTCGTTATCACTATCCCATATGTCCAACACCACCTTAATCTGTAACATCATCTTCTTCTTCAAATTCTGTCAACAGCTCCTTGGGATTCTTTCCAGATTCTATCATGTACAAATTCTTTGGTCACATTTTTGAAATTTGGGAGTGGGTTGGTTCTTATGTTGGGCCTTGCCTTCTTTAGGTGAGTTATCTTGCCATCATTAATTAAGTTCTAGATCTCAAGCCTTAGTCGTAAACAATTGTTCATATTATGACCCTTGCCCTGATTGAATTGGCAATAAGCATTCTGATAAAAAATCCTAGGTGGATTCACTAGGGAGGTCCCAAAATAAGAGGTTTCAGTAGGCCTACTGCTTTTACTTTCTCAAAAACTCTAGACGGAGGGGTTCCAAAGTTTGAGAATCGCCTCAGCGGCATGTTAGTAGCTCCGAGCATTCTTACTAGGACTTGGGGCTTTCCTTGACAGGGTTGACCTTTGAAATCTTAACCTGGTAAAGTTTCAAGAACGGTTTCCATATTTCTTGTCTTCTTTGTTTTTGTCCTCAATAGTCGTCCCCACTTCATACACTTGAGAGAATTCTATCAAAGTTATATAATACAGCTTCTCACAGAACGCTTGTAGGGTCCCCTTGATAAAAATCTTTATTTGTTCTTTTGTATAAGGCCTTGTCCTCATCTGGGTCACCTTGCCCTCCATCTTGTCATGTAGTCTGTGAAAGGCTCATCATCCTTCTGCATCGTTGCCTCTAAATCCCTCAAATTGATGCCCATCTAAATATTATAGGTGTACTCCTTGAGAAAGACATTTGCCAATTCGCCCCAGTCACGTCTAAACTTCTTGTCCAGATTGTAGTACCATGTTTGTGCTTACCATGTCAAAGATATAGGGAACATCAAAATTTTCTTCGATGGTATTTCCGCCAACTCCATTACTTACTTATATTACAGTAGGTGAACCTTTGGGTCGTTGCTACCATCATATTTTCCCACCTTCAACAATTTGTAGGTGACTAAAATTGCTTGTTTTAGCTCTAGTTCCTCATCTTCATCATCATCTAAATCAACATACTAGTCCATGCCTTTTGATTTCATAAATAGATGCAACTTCTCTAATTTCTTATCTAATTTCTTCATCGTTTTGCAAACTATGGGTATAGACTCAGCTTGCTTTCCTATTAACTTCTTGAAGAACTCCTCGTCTTGCCATGCATCGTCTACATGTTCCTTTTTCACAGATTCTTCATGTAACAGTCCATTTATTGGTCTGTGAATAGTATCATCGGTCCGGGACTTGGTATTATTTCGGTCCAAAAAAATTACTATGAGTGTCTAATATTTTATTTAATATTTTTGGAGCATGTTTGCATGATTAAAGTGGGTAGGGAATATGAAATGACCCGTTAATTTATTTTTAAAAGAATTTTTATTTAAAATTTCATTGTAAATTTTCACCAATGAGAATTGACGAAAAATAATATTTTATGCCGCGAACCGAATCGAAAATCGAATTTAAATAGTCAAACTCAATCGAAAAACCCTTAAATCAAATGGAATTAGGCGAAATCGTTGGGTTAGACC
>CANUEX010017117.1:0-23654 GCA_948099535.1 Jatropha multifida
TTTTTTTTTTTTTTTTCATTTATTTATTTTTTTATTATTATTATTTATTTTAATTAAATGGTTTCGGTTCAATTTGAACCGATTTGATCTAACCCAACGATTTAGCCTATTTTCATTTGATTTAAGGATTTTTCAACTGAGTTAAATTATTTAAATTCGGTTTTCGATTCGGTTCACGGCATAAAATATTATTTTTGGTCAATTCTCATTGGTGAAAATTTACAATTAAATTTTAAATAAAAATTCTTTTAAAAATAAATTAATGGGTTATTTCATGTAGTAATTTCATTGCCTTCACACCGTTATGGATAATAATTTCACTATTTATATTTATTTTAAATTCATTTATAACTATTTATATCATCTTTAAACGGATCAGAGCAAGACTTGTACACTAAATACCTATACCACTTCCATTCCAACTAGTCAAATGTAAAACAATGTATTAATTATTGGATTAATTTTGAATTAATTCTTGTGTAGAGAATTTGATATTTTCAGTTTTCAATTAGATTTTAAAAACCTTTTAATTTTTTCAATTAGATTTTAAAATTAATTTTGATTGGATATACAACAATTATTGTAATTTCATTAAAATCAATCAAAATCTAAGAAAATAAAAAATTCACCAATTCCATGAAACTCTATGTAGAATCAATGGAAATTTTAGAAAGTTCTTTAATTTCATCAAATTCAATAATTTTTTTAAAATCTAACCCAATTATAATCCAATATATCCCCTAAGTCTCGATTTGAATTTTTATACTCCCTCCATCCCCATATATATATAAACTCACTTTCCTTTTTCATCTATCCCAATGTAGTCCTATTTTATTTTTTAAAATATCATTCATTGTCTAATTTCTTAACATATCCCTATTTAATGTACATCTACATTCCCAATTGATGTCCATAATTTGATATTATAAAGGGATATTTTGAAAAATAAAATAAAATAAATAAAAGCTATAATTCAATAATATTAATTAGTTTTTCTTAATCCATGTGAAAGTCAAACTAAGCCTATATATTTGGGACAAGGCAGTATATAATTATCATCTTATTCATCTAAAATGCAAGTTTAATTGAATCGATTTTTAGCCATGTTTTGCAAAATTAATTATTATATTAGTTATTAATTATTCTAGTAGTTGTCAGCTGTTAATATTTTAATTATGCTCATTCTAGGGTGGTCAAAATATGTCGTTAGTTATTCTAGTAGTTCTTAGTTGTTAATATTTTAAATATGCTCATACAAACTCTAAACACTAGGGTGTCCAAATGTGTCACGATGCGGGAACACGATTTACTCAACACATAACTTAAACATGTTAGGATTTAGTCTAAATGAATCTGTGTTGCAAATGAACGACCTGTACATGAAACAAGTTTAAATTGATTGTTTTATGGGTTGGCTTGTCTAACCCGTTTATTTAAGGATAAAAATATTATTTATATATATATATATTAAATGGATTACAGAGATTATACATGCTATGTCGTGTTTTGTCCGCATATAATATATTTAATTAAATTTGATTGAATTTTTGACTCATATATCACTCATTTAATTAAACGAGTTATACATGTTGTATTTATGTTGCTCATTTAATTTTCTTTAATATTTAAATATTTAACGTGATTAATAAACAGGTTGTGTTCGTATTGACTCTAATCGTATCGTGTGTTAGATAGGCTCATATCAAACCCAACACACAATCTATTTTGACACCCCTAAATAATACTATAAACAATACATGTTAATGCTACTTGAAAGTTATTGTCAAACAATCGTTTTTTTTTCCATTTTTTTATGAGGCAGTGGTTTATAAGGGTGTGCAAATCAATCGATGAAACCAAATTGATCCATTTCGGTTTGGTTTGGTTGACCTGCTTGAAGGAAGTTTGGTTGATCAGTTTTCTCAGTTTGAACCAAAATTATTATTTTGATTCCACTCAATTTCACATAAATTAATCTATTAGATAAAAACAAATTGATGTAGTGTATATATATGTATACATGCGGAGGAAGATTTAAACTTTAATTTATTATCATGTCGTAGGTATATTTACCGTTAAAACTATCATACAATACATTCAACCTAAATAAAATTAAAATGAAAAATTCAAAGTCATACCATACTTTTGATTTAAACAATTCAATTGATTAGTTATGATTATTATAAAATAAAAAAATAAAGAAATTAAAAAGGAATAATTTGATTATTATAATAATCAAAATTTTATTTTATACATAATATATATAGTTGAATGTCAGTTAAGAATTGTAGGAATGAGAAGTAGGAAAGAGTCGTAGTATTAGCGGTTGAGATTTGCAATGGTAAAGTTTACTTGTTAAATGAATGAAAGGTACAGAAAACTAATATTTATATATATAAAATTTAAAATGGGAAATTGAGAAATTGAATTTGGTTTCGCGAAACCTGTGGAATGAATGATCCATAACCGCACGATATAAACTTTCCCCAAATGATTGTTTATTATCACAACAAGATATCTGCATCACAAGAAACTGATTCATCTTTTTCTGCTCAATTCGTTTGGCTCATAGTAATATGAACATGGTTCTTTTCAGCTATCAGTCTATTGGCTCGGAATTATTATTCGAATTTGATAAATTTTTCTTAAATTTCTAATAAAAAAAATTTATTTTGCTGATAAAAAAATAAAAAAGATTTTTGCATTGCATGTATGGCCCTTGTGTATATTTACCAATTAATTCCTAGCAACAAAAATTTTCCTTGAAAATTTTCACAATCAACGAAATTTGAGAAATGCTACTAAAAACACTATTTTTCTTATTTTCTATAATTTTATTGATTATTTGTTATTTTATCTTTTACTTATTTAGAAATATAAATTCAAATGATTTCAGAATTTCGAGCATAACAAATAATATAGCTAACAAAATTTTACAGTGAATTTGATTTAACTAAAGATATAAATCTTTCAAATAGCCACTAATACTTTATTTGATTTAAACGGTAAAATAACTTCTTAAATTTTATATACTAAATTGTTTTACTATTAACATATTGCATGCAGATACGGAAATGAGTTTCATTCATTATGCTTTAATGGAAGAACACGAGAAATATATTACATTATCAGATATCATTAATATGAATAAGAGATTTTACCTTTAGCGAAGGGAGCTATATAAATAATTTATTATAGAAAAATAAATATTTATTTAAATGGAACAGATGAATAGAAGATGGAGGATTTTTTTTTTTAATTCCCATCTTATAACCATACTATAGTGTATGATAGGTTTGAACAATAAACCCTAAACAGATCTAAACCTATTTGGATAATAATCGTAAATACAATTCTAACTCAACACAAGCATAATTAAATAAGAAATCTTTCTTAATCACATATGATTTGATTAATCTTCTTTATGTCTCGTAGAAGAAGTATGGAGCAAGATATATTAAATTTGAGTCTCTTCTACTATGAGTATTACCATCAAGTTAATGTTATCATTGATTTGATGAACGTTATTCAAGAGAGATTATTAATGTAATTAGCCAATTCGTTTGCTTCCAAAAACGGATAGGGGTTAATCGAATTTATCGCAAACTGTAAAAGTGGTTATAGAATATATCTATTTATCTCCGAAAATAAGTAGAGATTAATTGAATTTACCGTAAACAGTGAAAAAAGTTAACCTAGTCAAAATATCCAAAGAGTGATTGTAATTAAGAAAAAATCGATTTCGAATCTCAACAATTTGGGGAGCTTGATGCGTTTGCACTATTTGACAGTGAGAGGGACAGAGATATGCTTGTCTTTGTCTGTTTGGGTATGAAATTGGGACAACAGTGGCGATGAGAATTTTGTCAATATGTGTTTGAAATGTGAAAGGTCTCAACTTTTATCTCATCAATACCACCGAAAAGGTTCTCAATTACTACTTCAGACTCCACAGCATTATCTACTTTTTCCAATATAGAAAAGGTTCTCGATAAAAACGCTTCGACCGAACGGACTTAAATTTAAAATTTTTCACTTTTTCCATAAAAGGATATCAAAATTTGATTTACATAAGAGAATAGAAAAATTTAACTTTCTTTTTAACTAATTTATAAAAATTTATATTTTGATGTCACAACTATCTATATATGAAAGAAAATACTTCGTCGATCTATAAATATTTTAAGATTATATTCAGTAAATTGTAATGAAATATAATATATATAATAAATATATTTCTAATTCAATTTACATTATGAAATATGTGAGAATATTTGAATTTAATTTTAATATGTTGGTGAAAATGAAATAATGGTTATGCTTTTCTTCATGAAAATTCAACAATCAAAATTTATTTTTTATAGATTAGAGAATCAGATTCAATTAATCAAATTATCAGATTAATTTTTTTTTTCAATTTTAAATTAGGGGTTTGGTCCTTCCAAAAAAAGAAAAGAGAGAAGGGTTTGGTTTGGTTTACATATTTAGACTTACTATTTTGAAAAACATTCTCAAAGGTAGACAAATTCCAAATCAAGAATCTAATCACCCTTTTTTTATTTTTATTTATTTTAATAATATAAAATGACTCAGCTTGCATTATAGGTACAAAATTTGGAATTGATAAGTCAACCAAATGCAGTTTATGTAGTCAAACAAATACCAATGTCTAATCCTTTTTCAGCTTTCATTGATATTTTAAAGTGGGGGCTACAATTTGCTAAGTGAGCTCATTTCATATGCCAGCATTTTTGTTATATATATAATGCCTTTCCAACGTAAAATATAAGTTAGGGTTAGACCAGTTCCATTTAAATTAAATCGAATTAAGGGAAATTTTTAAAATGTAAATCGGATCGAATCGAATAATATATAGTAAAATTGATTCGATTTTATTTAATTTATTTTTTGGCGTTTTGAATAAATTTAACTTTTGCACTTAATGAAAATCAAATGGAAAAAAAATATTCTTTGATTCTTTTTATTAAAACTTAAAACCAAACTGATTACATAAAAATTGAATTAAATCCAACCGACTTAGTTCAGTTTTCCCCAGCTTTGCTCAGCCCCAAATGTAGGCACCAGAATACCAGAAATTTCGGTTTTCTAGACTTTTTGGGTTAAAAATGCTGTGGGCCTAAATAGCATGAAGAAAAGCCCAATAAACCCATAAACCAGTTCAAGATAGAATATACTTTTGCAGCTTATTTTGCTATAGCATATCGCTTATTAGAGAATATAAAACAATTTTATTTCTAACGTAGAATATGATTTTGTTTTCTTTTATATTTTATTTAATTAATTAACTTTTTTATGGAATGAACAATAAATTATAGTATATAATATACATAAGAAAACAAATTTTAGAATAAAATTTATTGAATTTCTACTAAACATGCTAACAAATTCTACGTAGTTATTTAATAAATAAAAATTTAAATGAACTTTTTAAAAAATTTTTATACTCATTTTCACTTTAGAAATTAAGTTGAATTGCTTTTTTTTTTTTTCCTTTTAATATTTATATCTGTTATTCGTATTCATATCCGTTGTAACGATTCATAAATTTGATTAATATTTATTTTGTCTCTGAAAATAAAAGGATTGATTCAGAAAGAGTTTACGTTGGTGAATGATCAAATCCATTATCTAAAATCATAATGATCAATTCTCATAAGTGCTCTTGCCCGTGAGCTACCCATTCAAATTGAATTGCTTTGACGGACACCTTCAAGCAATAATATATGAACTTTACAAAATCGGGTCAACAGTTCAACACTCCTACCCCTTTTAGTGTTTTCATAATTTACGCGGGATAACTTATTTAACATAGTGTAAGAGTTAGTTTTACTTATTATCTTATATTTTTACCAAAAACAATAAAGATATCATTTTAATAAAAATCTAAATGATTTAAAATATGAATATATTCAAATTCCTTATAAACAAAAAATAAAAATAAAGATCATTTCAAAATATAATTTCCAATTCAAAGCAAAACCCAGTATAACCTTAAAAGAAAAAAAAAAATTTGTTGCAACATCCAATTCCAAGTTACAAACAAGTAAGTAATCATGAAAATTACTTGACTACTTATAAACCAAATTGATAAAATAAAAAATTAAAAAAATATTTATAATTTATTATTTTTTCTGAGCGTATGACAAAAATACTATTATTTTATTAAAAATCTTTAATTTCATTATCTTGTTCATAGGCGAACATGCTATACACCCGACCTAAATAAGTTTAATATTCCTCCAAAATCTTCAATTTTTCAACAATAAAATTACCTTCCTTGTACCTTTGTTCAAGATCAAAAGCTCTAAGATATTTCCAACCCAATTCCTCTCCACAAACGCTACAATAAATTTCAGCAATAGAGAATAGTCCAGTGATCAACTGCTTATCTTGTTTTCTACCCAAAACAACATTCTTCACATGAGAGAACATATATGCTTGTCCTGATTTTGCCTGAGAAAAAATAAACGCATGAGATCATAATTTAAAAAATCTAATCTAATCTAATCTAATTAAGGAAAAGTAAGTGACCACAAAAGATTTAGAAATGAGATCAGAATGGGAGGCAAGAGCAGTTCTGCAATATGTACAGCTGTAGAGAGGATAGTCACCAGAATCTGCCATAAGCTGCAAATTAAGAACAAAAATTTCAGATTAAAAATTAAAAAGCATTGAAATATGTTTTGGATTGTAATCAAGAAGGGAAGAAAAATACTTACATATGATTGTTTCAAGCAATAATTGAAGCAAGACAAGTGATAAGCTCGTTGACTTCGATAATTCAGAGGTTGTTTTTATAGGGTGAGCAAGTGTTGACCTTTTGTGAATTTTTTTTATTTTTTTATTTAAGCCCAAAGTAGAATTGCAGCCCAGGGAAAATAGGTTTTACTAAGCCGAAATGAGGTCCAAGGAAAGACAGCTAAGCCTTCGCGAGAGTAATTTTGGGCCAGCCTAAGAAAGCCTTCTGGGATTCCGCGTCAAGCATAGCACGGTCGAAGAAGCACTATAGTTAATAACTATACTCTATCGGTCCCTTTTCAAAATATAAGTCTTTACATGAAAATTAAAGAAATAATTAATTCATTTAAATTATAATAAAAATTTACGTAATTAAATATTATAATTATTGTAACGAAGATAGTATATTTCTATCACGTTCTAAATGTGATTAAATATTGTATTTCCATCGACATGTAACTTTTAAATATTTATTATTAATTTTGTTCCATGAAGGACGTAAAATCCATTGATAGGGATATTTATTTTTGTATATATATACTTAATACTTTTTTTCAACTATTCAATAAATATTTAATTAATTAAAATATTTAATAGATACAATTTTATAAATTAAATTATTGAATAGATAAAAGTAAAAAATTGAGGGCAGGTAAATTTGGACCGAGGGTTACTAACACATATTTGACACTGGAGGTCTAATACCTTTTGAACATGAGATTATAATAAATAAATATGTTACACATGCATTTTCCAGTCACTTACAAAGTTTACAAGGTTACCATTTTGACTTGGGAACCTTACACTCAAAACCAGAACAAAAAAGAGATGGTGTAAGTGATACAAAATGACAATAATAACAAAACAATGAACTGAAAAGCCGAAAGGCAAAAACTGGGCAAGACTGATATCAATGCAGCCTTGTCAGCTCTTCCACTCTCTTGCACAGCTCCTCTATTGAAACATTCATTGCCTTGGAAATCTCATCCATCCGGCTGCGGCTGAGATCAAGGAATGATTCAATTAGGTCTCCATCCAAGAAATTTTTGGCATCCACAGTTTTCTTCTCGTTGTTGAATGATCTCCATTGCTCATGGCTCAACCCTCCAACACCTTTTATTACCTTCCTTAGGTTTGATTGCAGCTTCTCCAAAAAGACATATTGTTCATGAGGAAGTGATGCAATCACTCCAATTACACCATTAACAGTACCAAAAATAACAGTTGGGATTTGACCCACGTCAGAATCTGGTAGGCGCATGACAAGGGAACCATGTCGGAATCGATTCACAAATTCTCCAAGATGATATTCACCAACAACCTCAAGTCGGCCTCGTTCCTCATCAGTGGCACCTTCACTGTTCTTCCGAACTGTGAAAAGGTTGAAGTTATTTTCTGCGCCCAGGTAGATGTCATCATCAAGAATCTCAACGGCTGACATCCAATTTGCATTATAATCACGAGCCCGCTCCTCAATTGCTCCTTCCTCATGCTGAAGGCAGGTGAAAAATAGTATGTTAAGCAAGGAAATATAGTAGCTATATAGGTAAAAAAAAAATTGCCAGCTCAAAGACTTTGTCAGACAATTATGAAATCAAGGCAATTCTGTAGAGAATCGGAGAAATTTTGGAACTAGCACAACTTTTGGTTGTGACAAAACAGCGATGCCAATTATTAGGTAAGTTAGCATGGAGGATGTATTTGCATTCAGTGGAATTACTTTGTAGATTAGCAAGGAGATTGACTTCATCAGATCGCCAACAACAATGAAATCCCCACGAGTTTGTACATAGAGGGCAAGTATGTGCCCATGGTGTCCACATTCAGACTGCAGTTCACGAGAACCATCATCTCGAAGCATCCACTTGTATAACTGGATTTTCTGGTTGATAGCAGCAAGCAATTTGCCATTGAAAGCATTTAAAGAGTAAACAGCACCCTTAGTTTCCTTCTCAGTAATAAGCTGCAACTTCCCATCTTCAACCATGAAAACTAAAATTCGACCCTAAACCAGAAAAAGGATTGATTAGTCAACAAAACTTTACCTCATTTGTTTGACTCAGAAGGAAATTAATGGTATATGCGTGTTTCTACCTTAGTTGGCTCATTTTCCTCTGGCAAAACGTAAGCAGTCCCAACACAGTAGTACACATTGTTATCATCAGAAAAGGAGCAGCTAAGTATGGAGCAGCCATACTCAAATGGGTCAAGTTGGTATGTTGATATGAATTCAAAGGTTTGATCATCCAACAGACGAATAAAATGTGTCTCAGATTCTTCTGCATTAGATTGATGTTTCAAACTACAAACGGCAAAGGTCCGAGACTGTTCCTGATGACAGATGCGCCTTGCATGTTCCCCCAGTGGAATTGACCGAATATGAAGCTTTTGAATATCATCAATGGTGCCAATAGTAAGTTCACCTTCTTTTGCAATTGCAAGGCTGTTCAACAATAGACCACAAAATGGTAAGAACAGAAATTATTTTTCAAAATGATAATAAGAATAGCAGGAAGAGCTTCCATCTGCAGGCCAACCAGAAACTACAATATCCTTATGCCTTGATTATACAGTTAAAGTGCAGTTGTGGTGCAATTACAAATCCTAGACAGTATAAAGAAGGTGCCAAATCCTCATCTCATTAGCAAAAAAGCCACTAATTAGTTAAGAATCATAAATTCACAGTTCTCAAAATTTATTTGCCTGCCATCCAATGGTATCAGAATCTTATGATTCATGATAACAAATCTTACGATTCAACTCAATTTTCATGCTAAACGATTCGAATCTTATGGGTGAATCAATATTGCTCATAAATCTTATGATTCAAGTGATTTGAATCATACGATTTGAGTCGATTTTCATGTCAAACAATTCTGTTATCCACAAAATCAGTGGAAAAGTCAACATAAAGGAAAAAAAAAGAGCAGGAGAATATAGTTGTATTAGAAGATGAAGATAACGAAGGACTTGAATTTGGAAATGATAATGAATAAATATGGATTTGGATAGAAAAGTTTAATGGCTTGATAGTTTTACTTTGTTTTATATTAAAATTTTAACTTCATAATATGATATTTTGAACTTGACAACTACACAAATCATTAAATTCTCTCTCATTTGGTGTTTAGTAAATGATTTAGAATTCAAATTTATATAAATATATTACTTGCAATTAGTTTTTAGTATCTTTCAACAAAAATTAATGGAAATATATTCATAAATATGTATGTACTGACTCTGTTTCATAATATTTATCACATTTGAAATTTCACATTTTTTTTAGAAAATCATTAAATTTGTCTAAATTATAATAGATTATTAAGTAAATTAATTAAATTATCTTTAATTTAATACTAATCCTCTGAAACCATTAAAATGAAGTAATAATTATTGGTTATATACAAAGAGTAAATATGGAAAAAAAGAATTTATTACTCTTTGAAATCATAAATGTAATAAGTATTTTGAAACAAACTATTTTCTCAAAGGTGACAAGTATTACGAAACAATGGTAGTATTATGGAACAATTTCGATTCCCAATTTGACAATTATGCTGCCACCTACTTCAACAGTGTCAGAAAGAGTACTTTCAATGAGTGTTTTTTTTTATCTCTCGACCACTGCATTACAACAAGATTAGCATTCTGCTGCCAGGCTAATGTTCATTTTCAGCAGATAACCCAGACCTGCGTCTTACTGTCAGATTGGATCATAGGAATGTCTCAGGATGTCATATCCATCCTAAGGCTAATCACATGGCAGATTGGATAACAAACCATGCACCCCCCACTATGAGCTGTCTTATTTTTCTTCATAAGAGCACCCTCCCCCGTCCCCAACCCTTACTTCAAGGGAAGATATTTATAGTTAAGGCAGGAATTGACAGTGTGTTAATTGGTATTTGAGGGGTTAGACAAGATAATTAACCACCAAAACTGTAGATAAGCCGAGAAGAATTCAATTCACATTTGCGTACAATGTGAAGCAGAATCTCAAGAAAATATTTTTACCAAAAAGTACAAAATCCTGTCAGTGTGGCTAAATCCCAGCAAAATACATGAAGCAGGAAAACAATATTATAATAATGTGACCATTTAAATTGTAATTGATTTAAGAAGAGAGATAAAAGAACTACAAATATAGAAATAACACCCCAATATACAATTCATTGCTGTAGTATAAGAAAGCTAGGTGAAAGTTTACCTGTCTGGGAAAGCAGCAGAGTTGAAAGGACACATATGACTAACTTCTTTCAAATTCACATTACTGTATAGTAGTTTCTTGTTACTGCTGTAAATGACAGTTGGCCTATCTGATGCAGCGAATACATGAATGGCATTCTTGGATGAGAAAGTTCGGAGTGTTATAGGTTGGGTGCCTAAAGACACCTTTTTCCTATCCGTTAGCTCGCCAGTATTCAAATTCAATAGAAAGTTTAAAAGATGACCATCTCCAAGAGCACATAACAAATAAGATATCTGAAAAAGAGGAAACAGTCAAAGAAAGGAATGAGAAACTAGAAGATTAAAATACACTGAAATACCCCTTTTTACTGCCTCTACCATTCCACTTGACATAACATGATCGTATTAGTCATTCTTCAAAGCTTCCAAGAAACTTTTAAAAAATTGAGCACTTGTGATAAACCAATACAATTGTCAGGTCAGGTAGAACAAGTAGGCAGTTTATGTGGTACTACAACAACAATAACTAAGCCTTAGTCTCAAATTAGTTGGGGTTAGATGTATGAATCCTTTGTTTCCAAAATCCGCTCTAATCAAATTAATAGCAATGCAAAATATAGTATAAATTGGAAAAAAAAAATTTGAAATGCTTTTTATAGAAAAAAATTTTGAAAGGAAAATTTTTAAACCATTTGATATATTAATAAATAGAACAAAGCCTGAGAGGGGCAATAACAACTAACTAGGGTCCACATATTTGGTATTTTTTATTTTGGTACTACACAAAATAAGAATTCCAAAAAAAACAACGGATGTAATGGATGATGTAATGGTAGTAACCGAATTTCTGCAAGTTCTCTCCCTAAAGTTAAAACTTCCAAAACAAAAAATTGTTTGCCTCATTAATTATATCCAGTGCAAATAAAAGTTCTTTGTACATGTGGAGAATGCACACTCAAAGAAATAGATTGACAAAAGTGCAAGACTGATAATGAAGAAAGCTCAAGTATTAGCATACCCCTTCAAAGGAACACAGAAGAACAGAACGAGGTATTATCTCTCCTCCCAAATGCTCCTTTGTTATGAGATTTAGGTCAGGCAATGAAAATATCCTGACACTTATATCCGTCCACATTCCAACTGCAGCCAACTGACTGTTGTTGGGATTTTCACCTATGGGATTAATGTCAAGGCATGATATCTCATACTCCAACTGAGCATGTTTTACCTCTGTCAATGTTCCATCACCAACTTCCAGATAAACTAAATGACCGCCGCCAGTAGCTAATAAAACCTGTCATATAAGCAGCGGAATGTTGAGAAAAATTTATTTCTATAACCGGCTGAACCTGAAAGTCAACCACAACAATTGCAAAACAGAACATCATTGCAAGTTAAACATGTGTACTTGGTAATTGTTCATAAGAATAGACATTAACCAGAATGATGTACAAACTAAAGAAAAAGAAATTTAAATCTGGACAGATGAAATAGTAAATAAGATCGCCAAACTTGCAACTAGAAAAGTCAAATAGAGAAACTAAAGAGAGGAATATATAGTAACTGAGCATGTCTCATACACACGCTGTGTTAAGCGTGTCAAATTGTGTCAGGTGGATCTCAACATATTGAAAAGTGATACAAACTACACTTTATCCCGAATTATTAATTTGAAAGTGGATCATTTTCATATTTGTTTTTTCAAAGTGATCTTTTATCGCAATCAAATTCTCAACCCTACTCGTACAAACTATGGAGAACAAATACAAAAGGAAAAACTTGCAAAGCTCCATAAACAAATTACTCCGCCACAGAAGAAAAAGTAATTATAGGCACAATTTCCATTCAAATTTCAAAATAACAAAGGAAGTTTCAGGGAAAAATGATATTCAAGTTCTAAATTAACTTGAGCTATCATCTGAACATTTTGTTACCCAAAGATTATACACTTTTTTACTATCTATGTACACTTTCAATAGACACCCTAAATCACGTTTTAGATTGTTGGCTTTATAGTTTAATTAGTTTATTTATGATGCATGTAGGTATTCTAGATATAAACATGTTCCTGGAAGCCTCTGCAAACAAAGAATTTCCTAAGGGCTTTTATTGTAATTTACTAATTACTCACTACAATTAACAATTCAGCTTATGGTAAATACCATTTTCAAAATACAGGTAAGACAAACTTTCAAAGACAGCCAATGAATCATGTGAGAGAACCTGAGTGGCATTAGCTGTGGCAACATTGATCGAATAACCTGATGGAGCATTCCATTCATTCCGGAGCTCTCTTGTCGTAGAACTGACCAATCTTACGGAGCTTGAAGTGACCTGTCAGGTAACCGGTCAGTCAGCAACAATGAGTACAATACTAATAAATGATACATAAATAATTCCTTCCATAGGGTAAAATATCTTCAGAAGATAAAGGATATATTTGCTGACTGCACTAATAATCACAGGAATTAGTGGCAAAAGTTTATGCATTTAAGAAAAGGTGAACATACTTGCACAAGCTGGTTGTAGACAGCATAATGGCAGAACAAAGTCTGCACTTGTGAAAAGAAACCCTCTATTTCAGTTTCTTCCAACTCATCCTCCATGTTCATTGCCAAAATTCGAGTCTCACTAATGAAACTAACCACCAGGAAGGTGTCAAATGGATCATCAGTGGAAGATCTTAATGACCACATCCCCTTGATTCCTTGAAGCTCTACAGATGCCTACATTACATGTGGTGGTGAACACTTTTACAAAAAAAATATAAACTAAGGTTACTGATAGAACTTTTTCAAATGAGGCAACCTGTTCATTGATTCCTATTCCATTTCGAACAATGCGAAGAGAACCATCCTTATATGCTCCAGAACAAGTCACAACCTGACCTTGGCCTTGCCTCTCAAGGTCCACCACACAGAAGTCAACAATTGGTCCCAAATTTACATAACTCTCCAACACTTCAACGTATGAGCCTTTTGCATCAGGTTGTAGATTTAGCTTTATTAGCTGCAAGTCACCAGTATGTGTTGTTCATATTCCAATGATGCAATGAAGTTAAAATAATAGCAAAGCAGCAACGGCAACAACAAACAACAAGCAACATAAAAAAGAGTCTTAGTAAAATAATAGCAAAGCAAAAGAAAAAAAAAATGTAAAACCAAAATATCCAAATTACTTTTCCATACACAGGTGCAAAACAAAGATGATCCACATTCTGCAGTCATGGACCTACATCTCATTGATGATTTGGTTCAAATTGTTCAAGTTTTATAAAATAAAAGAAAATATGTTTACAGTGTTAAGCTTCCAAAGGAGAAAAAAATAACAAATAAAATCCCTTAAGCTCTCAGTAACAAGGAAGACAGGGGATAATCCCTTACTATATCCCTCTAGCCTCCCCTCTGCCATCAAAGCCAGTCATATAACAGTAACTTCTATTTTTAATCTGACTTCCAACAATGTTGTGTAGATTGACATGCATGGTGTCCATTTTCAATAAACATAGTCAAAAAGCCCTAGCTATACAGATTCTCTCAAATAAAACAATAGTAACAGCGTAATACTAATATAAAAAAATAATAGCTCCAAATGGTTATTATTTGAACGTGAAAATAAAACTAATATCTACCTGTGAATCTCCATAGCTTGAGCCTATATAGACAACTGCATTGTCAAGATACGATATTGTAGATGCAATAGAAGTTTCTCCCAAGAGCTCAATTTTAAGACCAGTGACCCTGCAATGCAAGTGGACCCAGTCTTAAGAAGATTCTACTATTTTTGCAGAGTTTTAAACTTTATATCATTTCCAACAAAAACAAATTCTCTAATTGCATTGTTTTCATTATAAGTAAGAGATAAAAGAATCACTTACTTCTCTTTCTCATGGGTTATAACAAGAAGGTGAAGTAACCCAGCATGATCACCAAGTAAATACCTAGAACCATCAGCATCAACTCTTCCATATGCTCTTGTGATGGACTAGAAGCACATAACAAATATTGATAAGGGATAAAAAATGTCATAAGCAAATAGGTTACAGCTTCTTAGTGAAATTGACCAGTAACCTACAGGTCTTATTGGAATTGCTCTAAATGCATTTGCACTGCAATAAACAATTGTTTCTTCTCCAATAATAAGGACTCCACAGAGAGGTGGGGGCACAGGTATTAGCAAGTCAGCACCATTATCAAGATTGTTCTGAGACCATGGACCCTCAACAAAATCTTTATCTTTCAGAGCAACCTCATATGTTTTCACATGACGAGCATCTTTATTATCCTGCAACAACAGGAACAGTTTAATGAGGCCATCCAATTAACCATATGAGTATTTGGTAAAACTAATTCAGAAAGAATATATAGATCTTCAAGGCATTGGCAGACCATAAAAATGACAATGCTCATATTTACATGAGTACTTTTATCTCTTTTCGATAGATACGTAATATTAATATATTTACTCAAAGTGCCACAGTCTATATAAAGTATCTGAGCAGTGAATAAGAAAAGAATTAAAAGACCAGAGAGAAATATAAACAAAGAAAAGAGCACAAAACAAACCACCAATTAAGAACATCCTGACAATAGGAGAGGCGAAGGGAGAGCGTAAAATTCTGACAAACAAAATAGAATGGGAACTTGCAAAAGAATCATATATGCAGGGGCATGGTTGCTTCTTTTCCCTTTCTTAGAAACATCAGCATGCCTAGAGCATGTATGATTTTGATAGATTCTTTTAATGCAGAGAAGACAATTGCACATTATTACGATACGTATGACATACATTAGACAGTAGATCTGTAGTTCCTGTTTATTTTAGGATTATCATTAATTTAACCTAAAAGTTAATGTGGCAACTCAGATGATAACCACTCCTTTCTAACATCATTGTAAATTGCTACCTTTTTGCAAGTACAAAGAAATTGCAAAGGAAGATATCGGGCCCATGCAGGAGTGATAAAGGAGTAGAATAGGCTGAGCAAAGTGTTTGTGGAAAGAGGGAAGAAAGATTGTAATTTTACATGTTGTGCAATATCAAATTTGGAATTCTGTCATTCTAGATGAAGTGTTCAGGAGGAATGGAAAATACCTTTCAATGAACAGTGAATTGCTTACAGCATTTTTTATGTGAAGTATGTTTACCAACAATACATATATTAACTTCATTTCAACTAATGTAATGTAAAGAAGATTAATGTATCAAGAAAAGAGAAAAGAACCACAAGACTTAAACAAGATAAAGATATACAAGGAAAAAATAGGGACCTGGTAAAGTACAACAATTGTGGGTTTCGAACAACCATACAGAAACTTGATATCCAAAACTTGAAGTTCCTCTAGCCTGAAATTAAGACAGCGCAAACATTTGAACTTTTAGGATATAAATGAATATATGAAACAAAATGCTGGCATCAGCTGATGAGAATAAGCATTCTCAAAGAGTAAACTTGATGCCTATCACAATGAACCTAGCTTCTAGTTCTTTGATGACAATACTAATGCCCTTTTCTTAACTAGCAAATGAGTAAAGCATAAAATATTACGCATTGAAAAGGTAACTTACAAAAATGTACAATTTTTATTAACTAGTATAATGTTAGATCATATACCTTATATTAAAAGCCTCTTTGAGCTGCCCTTTGTTATCAAAAGGAATAACCTGACAAAACAGAAAGTTATGGTTACGATCATTCTTATCATCTCAATATGGCAAGCAAATGTAAATATCATAATATTCTAAAAGGAAAAGAAGCTAAATTTCACATTGTAATGTAAAAAAAGTATAGGGATTAGCAGGATTAATACATGTACCTTGAACAACCCATCATATAAATGGAGTCCAATTAATCTGCAATCTGGATCAATTATGCCAATCTGCATAGAAAGAGAGAGAATAGAGTTCGTGAAATGAGTTTGTTGTTATCGCCAGTGAAAAAGCAGCAACAGCAAATATACAACAAAAGGAAAAGAGGACGGTCGCTCCTCGATAACCTACTCGCTAACTAGACCAGAGTGCGAAAACCCAGGAAATATGGACTTCTATTGTATGGCAAAAAAGTAGTCTAGATTATGCTTCAAACAGCTAGAATGATTGCTCAGAAGTCAGAACTATGGTAATTACCTGACCATTATCTGTTGGACGACCTATACGGTCTGATACATCTCCCATTGCTCTACAGGAAAGTGGAAAACACTAGTCAATACAAGAGCTGTAATTGAAAGAAGTCCTCACATATTAGACAAATATGGAGGCTCGTCCAGAGGAAAAAGTACAAGTTTTGAATCAAGGATCAAATACCAATCTGAATGAAAATGAAAGGAAAAAATCCTAACAAAATGACACCCAAAGCATGGGATAAAAGGACGCAAACAGGAAACAACAATGAATAAAACTCCCCATCATGTACAACTCTCCAACCCACATTAGTTTTTTTTCAAGATGTTCACAATCAATAAAAAAAAAATTATTTCAAAAATTTTTCCAGAAAAAGGATGAAAGTCAGAGATGAATGTTTCAGAGATTCAAATGATGAGATGGATGGGTAGTCATATATGGTTGGACAAGATTAGGAATGACCATATTAAACAAAGGTGCAAGTGGAAGAAGTTGAAGATATAATGAGCAAATGACATTTGAGATGCAAATAGCATATGCCCTGGTTCATAATTAATTAGAAGAATTGTTTTACTCTAGAAATCCATCGAGTATTACTTTGTTTACAGGACATTTGCACTTTATGCCATATTTATAGCACATTAGACAACATAGAAGTTCAAACCCATAATATCTCATAATCCACTTGCTGAAATGGTTCTACACATAAGTCAGACAAAGAAATGTCCACATAAGAAGCACATTACCATTGCCAAGATGTGAATTCGTAAAATGGATGTATAAGCACTAAGCATTCGAATCAAACAACCAATGAGGAAATCAACAACAAACTTATCATTTAACTTTTCAGGTACATACCTTGTAATAAGCTCGGATGTCTCAGCATCCCACTGAAGAACACAGAATTTATATCTTTCTGTAGCAATAAATAGAAAGTCTTGTGCTTCACCCTGTCACAAAGTAATCATGGGGTAATAAGAAAAGGACACAACTATGTAGGAAGATGATAAATAAATAAACACAGATACTCACATGAGGACGGAAAAGTTCAAGTGTCGCAATTCTTCCATATATTGGAACATCTAACATAGGCTGCATAGAAATATTTTCATTCAATTTCTCAGGTCTCACATCTAAAAAAAAAAGCCCTAACTTTGCTTTTATAATAGAAAGCTCAATATGAAATTTGAATGTAGATACGAAGGGACATGTAATTATGCTGACAAATACAGAGTGCAAGACATGTACGCAGACACTTATAGAATAGAAAAGATGTGATTACCTGTAATCCCTGAGGAGTAAGTAAATGAATTTCGATGCGAGTGCATTTCCTGAAAGCATAGGAGACCGTGAATAGACAGCCAACTCAAAAAGGTATAATTTTAAACATGAAATGCCAATGCAACTTCAATTGTATACTGGGATTAAAGCAATCAATTGAGTTAATAACAAACAAGGTAAAAGATGCCATAGTGTATGTATATGTTTGCTATACTATAATCATATCTGTACTGTAATTGTGAATTTAATCAAATTATGATTAGGATTAACATTAAAATTGCTCGCCTACTTTTTAAACTCATAATGGATTTAAAATTGCTCGCCTACTTTTTTAAATTCATAACGGATCATAATGCAAACGTAATGAACAAAGTAGCAGAAGTTACAGTAATGATTACAGATGAAAAGTGTTCTAAATTGTAATAATGATCAAGCTGCAAAGAAATTTATTAGAAATATTACAAAAATAATAACTAGCAACAATTAAAGGACTGTAATCACATTTGTTATGCTAGTTTGCAGAGTACAAAACTAAATATTGTACTACACACTCCATAGGTCTAAGCAAAATTGATATTCGATTTCCCCCTAATTTACCATATCGCTATATAGATTATTCCACTATTAACATTTTAGCTTTGCACTATTACCCATCATTTCATTGTTTATTTAATTACAAGTTTCTATTAGACTACAGCAAATAATAACTGAACTTTTTCTTTACATTGGGCTTAGCACCCTATTCTATGCAACATAAATTCAGAAGTCTATATACAAATAATTCGCTTATCCTTTGCAATGAAAAGAATCAAAAATAAAATTAAACAAAAACATGATCTAGGATTCAACTTACTCTCAGATACACAGAAAACAAAAAACATTTATCACCAAGGCAAACAACATAAAGTTACCCAGCAAGCTACAGCATTCATAAGAATACTTCTTACCAAAGTAAATATGACAAATTTTACCAAAAAAAACCATCTCAGTTAGGCCTTATTTTTTCCCCAGCTGAACTGCATTCTTGTGAAAATAAACAATTCCTATACTAATTTTTCAACTTTGTTAAAGCTGCCTACATATAATGTTTGCACAAACTACGGAATAACCTCAATTAAGCAAAAAAAAAAAAGAAAAGAAACCCTAAGAACTGCTACTCTGTATCAAATATATACACAGTGCAGTCGAATGAAAAATGAAAAATGAAAAAGAAACATCTAACACAATCTAAAGAACAAAAACCCTAAGAAACAAAAACCAAAAATCAATTACATAAAAGAATAAACAAATGAATATAAAGATAAATGCACGCATACAGCAAGAAAGCATAAATTTGAAGAGGTTACGCTATAATTAGATTGAGCTCTTGAGGACTAGTGAAATTGCCGACACAAGAGTGGGTAACATTGGTTGGCTTTTGAGCCGTCACTACGTAGTTCCATATACTCATCTCTTCTAGTTTTGCCTCTCTGTCTCTCTCTCCTTCAATGGAGGATCCGTGCTCGTTTCCTGTCTCTCTCGCCCTGCGCTGTGTCCGCCTTTGGGCTTCTGCAAGCTATTTTGTTCAGTAAGCTATACTCGAAGCTCAAAGGAGAAGCCTAAAATGCCTTATTTCATTTATTTTATTTTTTCTGCCCGAATTGCCTCTATAGTCTGTACTCTACCACTTTACCGAGAAGCTCCGACGCCGTTTTCAGATTTTGAGCCTTGTGTAAAAATTACCAATTTTTTTTATTTCTATTTTTATTCTACGTAATAATGACAAATCTTATGATTTTCAGTTCATTAAATATCTGGAGGTTATTAAGAGGGATATTGCAGTAGATGCCAGATTTTAATTTAAAAAATATCATTTTGACGTAAACAATTAAAATAATATCAATTTTATATTTATTTATCCTTTTACCTAATAGTACTTTATTTTCTGTTTAGAAAATCTAGATTCTCCGGTTATTTTTTCTTCGATTTTGAAAATGAAAAAGTTTTATTCTATAAATAAAAAAGATAATTAATTTTACGGTTGACTCTGTTAGTTTTGATTTAACATTTGAGGTGGATCATTAAGGTTAATTTGGGTATTAATGATTTTTTATACTAAAATTCACATTATTTTAATGTATAATATGATATTTTGTTTAATTTAAAATTTTATTTCTTACATTTATTAAGTCGCTCTTATTAAAAACTTAAATTAGCAATCTGTTTGAAACTATTTATGGGTTTCCAACGCAATGAGAAATCTATTATATAATTAACAAATTATATCATATATAAATATGGAAATATGAGAAAATAATAAGATTTTTTATGACATTCTTAATAAATTTTGAAATACTCTAAAATTACATTAGGTATGATCAATTAGAATTACATTTTCTTAATTGATTATATATAATTTATTAAAAATTATTTCTAAATAAATATGAATAGATAATTAAGTATTTTAAAATTTTGTGTGTTATATTTTCTTTAAAATTTATTTTTAATAAATATATATAATAATGAGACATTTAAAAAATTTTATATTTAATTTTTTAAATTTATTTTTTATTTAGGAGAGAGATAAGAAAGTAAGATGTTGTTTTTTTATTAATATTTTTCTTTATTTTTGCATGATTGGATTGGATATATTCTTTAGAAATAAATTTTTAAATAAAAAATACATAACTAAACCTTTTAAAATTTTTATTTTTTTAAAATTTTTTTTAAATAAATATGTGTGCGCATGTGGGATGGTCAATAGTTAAAATTTTTCATTTAAAAATAAATATTATATTATATATATAGAGAGAAATTTTTTACGGTTCGACTTTGAAACTCTATTTTCTCAACATTTTACTTTTTCTTTCTTCATAAACTTTAGAAATATTGTTCTGCCTTTTTATAAAATTTTGATTGGATAATTAATTTACCTATTGTATAATTAATTAATTAATATATGTTTAAAGATAATTATTAAATTATTAAAAATTATTTTTTATATTATATTCTTAATATTTTTTTCATTTATTTAAGTTTGAAATCCATAATTCAATAGATATATAAGATCATGCGATGTTTTTTATTTTCTCTTAAGTATGAAGTAAATTTATAACTCATTTTGAACAAATAAATTCTATAAAATCTTATAAAATTCATTTAAAAATTTAAAATTTTATATTTGGAGTGAAAAAGATACGAAATTGAATTTTACGAATTAAAAGATTCTTACTATTTTTTTTTTAGAAATTCAAAACTAGTAAAAACTTTAGTTTTTTTTTTTTAAAAAAAAATCTAGTAATGACATTAGGTATTACTCTAAAATTATAAAAAGTGACTCAAAAATTGTTTACAAATATAATTGAAAAAAGTAATAAATTTTTTTAAATATTTTGTAGTTTCAAAATTAATTACTTAAAATCAATTAGACTTTGGGAAGGTAATTACTCATTTAGATAAGAGTTTCAAATGCAGCAACTTAATGTCGTTTTATGGAAGATTCAGACTATCTCCAATGCAAACGTAAGTTGCTTTTATTTAATTATCACATCAGAAAAATATAAAGACTTTTTGAAAAATGCTCTCCAATGTCAATATTTAATTGGGATGCCAAGCTCACGTGTCAAAAAAATAAATAAACATTATTTATTATACATTCTATTTCTAGAGGGTCTTTTAAACAATATTAACATTTATTGCTTTTGGTGATGAGTTACATATTAAACTGTGGGTCCTAAAAGAGAGTGAGAAAAAAAGAACGAATAAAGATTTAAAACTAATGCATTGGAAATACTTTTTTAAAATTCATATTCTATAAATAGACATTCAACCATGTCATCATTCAAACCTTTTATTTCACATAATACATCATCCACAATCCACATTAGTATAAGAGATACTCTTTAAGTAAATTGAAATCAATTTTTATGGAAGCTACTTCTCAATCTGTATCTTCAACAACTGCATTTTATACCAAACTATATTTTAGATGTTCTTATTTCTGATTGGGTCATTTAATAAATCTCTCTCTTATTAAAAAAAAGAGGTTAAATTGAAGTATAAATAAGACACGGTTGGATGAGTATTCACTGAATTTGAAATTACTATATTTCGTAAAATCAAAATATCAAAATTCTTTTAGAAAATAAAATAAATTGAAATAATGAAATATTAATGTTAATATTAATATAGCTATGTATGTTAGATAAATATTTTAAATAAAATATAGGTTTTTCTCTTATACTGTGTAATATCCCGAAATTTTTATTTCAAAATAATTTTTATTTAAATTTAATCATTAAATTATTAGCCAATAATATTACGTGGCGTAATATTAAAGTGACCGAAAACCATTTTAGTTCGTCCTAAAATTAATTGAGTAACCGTTAATCGAATAAAAATTGGACCATTTTTTTTTATTGGACCGAAATAATTAAAATTAGATCCGAGTCGAATATTTTTGAAAAATACTGTGTGTTACTATTTTTTTCTCCCCGATAATCTAACGTCGGATGTTTTGTTTTTTTTTTAATAATTTTACTTTTTTTTCTTTTTCTTTTTCTTTCTTTCTTTTCCTTTCTTTCTTTTTATTTGCTCATTCTTCTTCTCTTCATCGACAAAACACACAGCTTCAACCATTTCATCTCTCTCTCTCTCTTTCTTTCTCTCTCCCTATCTCCGGCTTCTCTCCACTGTGCCAACCACCACACCACAGCCACCAGCCACGCCTCAAGCCGACGCTGGCCACACCTCCAGCTCCAACTTTCTCTCTCTCTCAGTTTCTCTCTCCTCTCCCTGCCTCTCTCTGTTTCTCCCTCTCTGCACAACGCCAGCCACCACAATAGCCAGCTCCAGCCGCACCTCCTCCTCCCTCCTCCATCATGCGACCCAACTCCAGCAGCTCCTCCTTGCGTGGCCACTGCTCCTCCTCCTCCTCCATCGCGCGACCCAGCTCCGGTTCCTCCTCCCTCCTTTTCTGTCGTGCCCTTATTCCAGCAGTAGCAGCAGTAGCGGCTCAACCACTGCAGCACCGCTTGCTCCTTCGCAGCAAGCCCAACTCACAGCTCTGACCACCGTCTCCTCCTCTCCCGTCAGACACGATTCAACCTCTGGATAATTAATTTTTGGGACTGTGATTAACTAGGTACTAATTTTAATCCCAAAATATATTTAGTTAATTTTTTCTTAGAATTTTTGATTGATTAATTTTATTATTTATGATTATTTGGTTGAAGTTATATATTGGAGGATTTTATTATTTTAGGGATAATTTTAATAATTAATTGGTTAAATTGAATGATTGTGATAATTGATTAATTATATGATTT
>CANUEX010017156.1:0-20730 GCA_948099535.1 Jatropha multifida
AATTTATTAATAGAGATATTTACCACGAGAAGAAGACGTGATCCAAAACTTAATAATTTCAATTCAAAATAGCAAAAGTTTGAAGTATTAATTATTGATAGTCAAAAGCAACAAATTATTGATAGCGAAAAATAATCAAAACTAAACAACTATATATAGTGGTATGATAAAACAAATTCCTAATTAGAATAGGATTAGATTAAATTATAATAATAATAATTAGAATAGGAAAATAAACACAATGTGGTCTCAACTTATCTATTAAGACTAAATTGTCCTTAATAATATTTTTATCAATTAGAATACGATAATATTATTTTTAAAATCTAAATTTAATTTCACAATTCATTATTATTATTTTTTTATTTTTTTGGTAGTAAATTCATTTGATTTAATAATTGATTGTCTTAATAATTTTTACGTTTATACATATATATTTTTCGTCATATGTAATTCGTTATTCTCATTTGCATTTTAATTTTTGTATATCTATAATTCTCTTATTAATTCATCATTTTATTTAACTAATTTTAAATTTTATAAAATAGTTTGAGCTAAGTCATAGCTAGAAATTTTAGAGTTACTGTTAAGTTGGATTTGACCAAATAATTGATTAAATGTGAAACTAACAACGAAAATTATAGTTCTTAGAATATTTTTTTAATTTAATATATAATTTATAAGATTTGGTGAAATTTGAGTCAGAATTATTGCTAGTAGTTGCTACATTTATCAGTGTAAAGATAAATGAATCTAAATTGATATATTATCATAAAATCATCAATTGATATTATAAATATTTTATCTTATTTTTAGGTAAATTTTATTTTTATACTAATTAAAATTCATAATTGAAATAAAAATATCAATTGACAGAGCTAATTAATTACCCAATGTTCGCCCCCCTTCCCCTAGTTGATTATTATTTAACGAGGCTAATTTGTTATCTTTTTGCTTTATGATTTTGTTTGCAGCTGTTAGACTTACTAATCATGCTACTGATTGTTATCAATTTAATATTGATGAAAAATAACACTGACATAATAATAATGATAATTGGACAAAATGTCATAAATTGAATAAGATTATTTATAATATTTGCCTATGAAAAATTAATAAATTAACATAATAAATTAAAATTAAATTACCTTTATTTTTTCACCAATAAAATTAAAGTCCTTAATAATATTTTTGTCAATCTATAAATTTGATAGGGACATTTTAGGAACTCAATTTACTCCTTTCACTTTTTCCTAATAGAATTTAGATTCAAATAGGGAATTGACATAAACAATCACAATTAAATTACCTTTATTTTTCAACAAATAAAATTAAAATTTTTAATGATATTTTTGTCAATTTAGAAACTTAATTAATTAAAATGTTAAATAGAATATCTAAAAAAGGATACATGTATTTTTTTGTGCTTAAATTAATTTTTTTTTATTTTTTGATATTTGTTCTTTGTGAATCTAAAAGGTATCAAAGCATTATTGCAATATTAAAACTAAAACAATAATAATTAGGCTCTCTAATTCAAAAATATGTAAAAACGCTAAAAAAAAGTTAAAACAATCAACTAAATTAATTTAAACTATAAAACTAATAAAATTATATTTATTACTAAACTATAAAATTTAATTAGAATATTAGGAGTAAACTATAAAATTTCTATAAACGCACAAATTTTTGAAAATTAGTGTAGCAAGAAAAACAGTAAAAATCGTGAAAAATTAAAATACAATTACGATAATAAATTTATAATGTGAAAAATTGAAGAAGAAAATCAATTAATAAAATAAAATAGAACAAATCAAAAATTGTCAATTCATTATAATTTTAAGAGATGAAATACACTTATATTATTGAAATTTATTAACTAATAATTTCAACTATTTCAAAAAAATCACAGTACCATTTTATTGGTACTGTTGTACTCTCTGATCTTCCAGAGATAACGTTTGCTTTCTCTCAATATTTACTTTTTCTCAATTAGCTCTAATGGTACTGTCTCTGATCTTTCGGAGGTAAGATTTGCTTTCTCTCAATGTTTATTTTCTCTCAATTAGCTCCAAAAAAATCTATTTATAGTGAAATTTTAGGTTAATTAGATTAATATTAAGATTCCTAATTGATTTAATATTTCTATTTAGTTAATTGATATTTAATATTCCTTAATAATTTATTTTAAAATAAATAATTTATAATCAACTAATAATTTATTTTTTGATTTTTGTGTAATTTAACAATTAGAATCAAAAGATTTTTATTTTTTGTTTTTTCGTTTTCTAGTGTACTAATTCGTAAGTGTTAGTCTATTAAACATCGACAAAATATTTTATATTATTATATTATATTTTAATTAAGGTATGGTCCCAATGTTAGCTATCCCGATATTTATTAAATTATATTTCTAATCATAATAAAATTAAAAGTTATTAATTAAAATATGATTAAGTTATTTAATAAAATTAAAAGTTATCTCATTATTAAAGAATAAATAAATTTCTAATTAGAATAGGATTAGATTAAAATTATAATAATAATAATTAGAGTAGGAAAATAAATATAATGTGGTTCCAATTTATCTATTAAGACTAAATTGTCCTTAATAATATTTTTTATCAATTAGAATACGTATGGGCATTTTGGAGACAAAATGTTTTCTATTTGTACTTTTATATATATTATAAATTATAGATATATTATCTATATTTGCAAATATATATCACTAATGACTTACACATCATTTATTTTGGAAAATATTTTTTTATTTTTTTCATTTTTTAATGTTCATATAAGAAAAAATAAGTCAATAAAAAATATTTTTTTTATGAATGAAAACTAAATATTTTTTAAAAGTAATACTATTAGATTATTAGTTATTAGCGATCGCTATAAATAATTTTTTATGCATTTTTTCTCAGATAAAACAATAAATTAATTAAAAAATAAGTTTTTGCAAATATAAATTTTCTTCTGAGTCTACAGGTTAAAAAGTTAATGTTTTCAAATAAAATTTAAATATTGTACCAAATAATAGAAAATAAATTCTTTGGAATTAATATATCTTCTCCGCCAACCCGTGATAATGACTACAAAGATTTGACTTCGCCAGCTTGAGTTATGAATTACGAGTTACGACCCTTCTCTTTAATCTGTATTTCCAAAAACCGAGTGACTGACTTAGTCTTCCAAATCCGATCCCACCATGACCCACGTCTTGACCGCCGGCCTACCTTTTTCTGTGTCGCATTAAATTCTCAATTTTCCCGCAAACTTGGACTTTTTATATAAATACGCTTTCTCTAAAACCAAAACGTAAGCAGCAATCCCTTCACCAACTCTGTTTTCAAAATTTTTCTTCGTTTCTGGTATTCAGTCCAAATCTCCAAGCGCTATATCCATTGCTTACTTTAAACCAATCTGAAGAAATCACTGAAAGAAGACGTCTTTTGACCAAAGATGCCTGAGATGGGAGCACTGGATGAAGGAGGAACAGCCAGGCGGTTTTGGATCAAGTCGAAAAAATACTTATTCTTTGCTATGTACAGTCCTTACTTTGTTAGCTTGGCCTCTGGTAATTTGGACACTCGCTCTTTTCTCCGTTGTATTTCTCAAGATGTCCATTTTCTCAAAGCATTCGCTCAAGCGTAAGCATTTGCTTAATTTTAATTATTGTTTTGATAATTTTTTGTTAATTAGATGAATGTAATTTAATGTTTAAATTGTTATTTACTTTCATAATTTCAGATATGAATTGGCTGAAGAATGTGCAGATGATGAGGAAGACAAGAGCGCGATTCGCAAGTTAAGAAAATGCGTCAAAAACAAGCTTAAGAACTACGACGCTATTGTCCATGTATGCTTCTTAATATCAATTCCCACTTTCTCTTTTTCTTTTTTTTTTCTTTCAAATTATGAACTTTCTTGAACATGAGAGAGTCCTGAATATTCTGATTTGATCTTTGACTCTTGCTTGCTCCACTAAATCTAACACTGTCAAAATGGGCTATTGAATTTGTTGGGTTTCCAATTTTTTGAATCGAATTTTGAAAATACCCGTCAATTTTGTTGCCAATGAACTTTTGATTCTGAATTTGTCCAAACATTGGCAGAGGTCCATAGGAGATTTGATGTCTGAATAATTATGCTCTTCAGTTTATTCGCACCATAAAAATGCAGTCTTGGCATTTTTCTATGATCTATCATCATGATGTTCTTTGTTTATGTTTGAGTGATTGGCAAGTGATACCCTATTGTACACATTTATTTAATAAGAAAGTGTTTATGGATTTAGGCTGGCCGTGTCTGTGTCCAATGCTAGTGGTTACAGGAAAATAGATAAAAACTGAACTGTATTCGTATCTGCATTATATACTCAAGCAAATTATGTACAGGAGTGGGGCTTTGAACCTCCAGCGGATAGGGCTTCCCTCGTTGCCACCCAAAAGTATATAGATTTTTTGCTGGCAACAGCCTCAGGAAAAGTTGAAGGAGAAAAATTTCCTGGTAAAATTGCAACTCCTTTTGAGAGAATAAAACTTGCTGCTTACACACTTGGTGCTATGGCGCCTAGCATGTTGCTGCATGCCTCTATAACTAAAGAGATACAGAAAATTCTTGATCCTGATGATAGCAGTCACATTTACAAGAAGTGGATTGACTACTATTACTCTGAAGACTTTGAGGTTTGTTAGATTACTGTGCATTTTTTTCTAACTTGGATTTTTCTCTGCAAGAACTGGGAAGAATACTTTAGCTTAGTGGTTAAGAATTTCCTTGCCACTTACCCAGTTGATATGCTGATTTCAGGCTGCAGCTCTGCAACTGGAAGACATGCTGGATAAACTGAGCATCTGTTTGACAAGCGAAGAACTTGATGTCTTAGAAAGACTATATCTTCAGGCTATGAAACTTAAAGTGGATTTTTTCTCTACGCAACAAATTGTCCAGAAAACAATAGTGCCTTTGTCTAGATTGCAAGGCCCTGATGATTTCCACCTTACTGTATTTTGTGATTTTGACATGACATGTACTGCTGTTGATTCCTCTGCTGTTTTAGCTGAAATTGCAATTATAACAGCACCAAAGATTGATCTCAATGGATCTGAAACCCAACTCACTCATATGCCATTAGCTGATTTGAGGAGCACATGGAGTGTTCTTTCGGCCCAGTATGTGGAAGAGCATGATCAATGCATAGAAAGCATCATTCCTGCCGAACCAGGTTTGCTAACCCTTTTCAGTTGAATCTTTTAGTTTTATGCCTTCTAGCCTTAAGATGGTACAGCCATTACTGAGATAACATGTCTTTGGAATGTTTCCTTCTGTTGCAGCGGAAAAATTTAATTATGAAGGTCTAATCAAAGCTCTTGAACAACTAGCGGATTTTGAGAAAAGGGCAAATTCAAGAGTGATTCAGTCAGGAGTGCTGAAGGGTTTAAATCTAGCAGATATAAAGCGGGCTGGTCAACAGCTCATCTTTCAAGATGGTTGTAGAGGGTTTTTCCAAAAGATTGTTGGAAATGAAAATGTGAAAACCGATGTCCATATCCTTTCATACTGTTGGTGTGGTGATCTCATTAGATCAGCTTTCTCGTCAGGTATTCCTTGTTAGATTATAATATATTATTCTTTTCCATTTCACTTATTAAATTAATCATTGTCAGTGTGTTTATGAGCGCATTGCACCATCATAGCGTGCTCATATGCTCATGCATTAGCTGTACAAGTTAAAAGTGACAACATGCATTTTCAAGTGAATTGACAGAATAAACATCAACATAAGTCTTAGACATCATGAAAGGGATAGGGATTTTTTATTATTTTCTTTTTAATAGTTTAATTATACTGGTCTAGTCGAACAGCACTCCTCAGCTAGTTAGTGAATGTCATATTGTTGCTATGGCAGCTTCCCTTCCTTGACCATAGTTGATTGAGGTTTACATCACTGTTGGATTAGAGGCACTTCAAAGTTGAAAATAAAATGTAGCAGCGTTTGTTTGTAATCAAATTGTAGACTAATGTTTCCGGTTCAAAGGCTGCATATACACCTATCATGCGCAGTTTGGCATAAATAAACACTATAGTTTTGAATGTTTAGATCTTCTTGGTTTTATAAGAAGAATTATTTGATATTTAATCAGTTAATAATGTTTGCATGCAATAGAAATGCCTGCTGTTGCAAGAGTTTGTTTCCTTTTCTTTCTCCATCTTTATTCTTTAAGTTGAAAATATTTTTTCCAAAATAATCCTGACTTTGTTTCCTATGAACAGGAGACCTAAATGTTCTGCAAGTACATTCAAATGAATTGGCTTATGAAAATGATATTTCAACCGGAGAAATTGTTAGGTCAGTGGAGTGCCCAATGGAAAAGCTTCAAACTTTAAACAACATCTTGAATGACCGGAATACTGATAGCCAACAGTTGACTGTCTGTATTGGAGGATCAGTCGGTGACCTGCTTTGCTTGCTTAAAGCAGATATTGGTATTGTGATTGGTTCAAGCCCAAGCCTAAGGAGACTGGGTGATCATTTTGGCATCTCTTTTGTTCCATTATTTTCTGGTATGGTAAAGAAGCAGAAGGAACTTGTTGATGGTGTCTCTCCTAACTGGAAGGGGCCGCCAGGTATTCTGTATACAGTCTCTAGTTGGGCCGAGATACATGCATGCATTCTGCAGTCGTAATTTATGACCCATTTCTTAATATCTTGTTAGAATAAACATAAACTGCATATAAGTATATATAGAGTATAGACAGTGGCTAACTTTTATCATAAGGCCACAGGCGAAACCCTTATTCTTTTTCACTTTAGGGACTGCCATAAAGAAATACAGGTATACTGTAGTTAGCATCACAAGAGTCAAGTTATATACAAGAAGCCCTCTCTTTCCACATTCATTGTTCTTCTGCAATTTTCTTGAAGCTGCTGCTTGCCTTTGAACGTAAGTTCTCTGGGCATGGATATTTCACGGTTTATCATTTACCGGTAGGGAAGAGAAAGAGGTGGAGTTATTATAAATTAATGTCTGTAATTGTATGGTTTGGTTTGATGTTTGGTTTATTTATTTGGTTGTTTTTTCGCATTTTCTTGCTCATCGATTGTATTATGATCCAAAAACAGTGGGAACATGTAGTAACCATTGTCATTTTATTGATGGGTTGCCATTTATATCTCTCTTCCAGTTCCTTATTTCCTTCAAACATATATATACTTTTTTATGTTTAGTTTTTCTAATATTCAAAAAGGAAACAGTAAAATATTGAAATGTTGAAAATCTAGAAGTTGATAATCCCACATTTGGTCTTGCTCGTGCCTATAGCATGACTGGACCTATTTTTTTTCAAGGTAAGCGACATCAGGTAGAAAAATGACAAGTTGAAAACAGAGGCATTTTTCTTTTGAAATCTCGATCTGCTACCAACCGTATATTAAAGAAGAAACCAACTTTACAAAACCAATAAACAAACTGGGAAAATTTACCCGGTCTAAATAGGTTTGAGCATCAGAAGGAGAATTAAGCAAGCAACGATTATGATAAAGCTACCATCTTTTCTTTATGCTTCTTCTCCGCTTTACCTTGCTATTATTACATAAAGATTTAACCTCATTAGTGCAGGCATCAATTAGGTTAGAGATTACACTCTTTAATTCAAACCAATTTGAAGCATTACCGTATCCTTTTGTTTTCAAATGAGAAAGCTTTTGTTCAGTTCCAAGAGATGAGTTCCAGTCTTGGACCGTGATTGCTGATCCAACACAAAATGTTATTCCCATTACTTCGACGTAACTAACTAGCCCTCTGTCAATCCCACATAGTAATTGATATCGTAGATTCGAATACAATCCAACATTGATCCCAGCACCAATTGCATTAGCACCCATATCACTCATATTTGAAATTATCAGTTCTCTGTTCTCATTATCTTTAGAAGAAGAAATTAGTAATGTTGACAAACCAATTTGAGCTGTTCTTGCAACAGCACCAAGAGTGAACAAATTAATAGCCTTATAAAAATAAGAAATTGCTCTTCTTTGCAAAGTAAACTCATTAAGCGAATAACTCTTTTCAAAAACATTGTTAGGCACTTTCATGAGATTCCGTAGCCGTTGAAATCCAAACCCACCTACCCAACGATAACAGGAGCTAAACACCAAACGGCAAAGCAGCAATAGTAGCTGCATTTATAATAACCAAATTCCATTCGTTTTCAAATTCTCAATCTCTTTTTGCTTTGTGTCTGACCAAAGAGAAAACCCGAGTGAGCTAAAAGCTTCAAGAAAAAGTTTAGAAGGCTTCTTAAGTTAACCCATCGAGTTGGGCCGGGGTTAATGACTATGTTAATTAATAGGATTACTATTTCAATCCTTTTGAATATGGTAGGTAAGAATAGACTATTTTCAGGGAACATATTAGATTAGGATCGTGTAAGATTTTAAAAGAATTATTCTGTTTGATAAACTCGAAGAATTTTCTAAGATTTTCACGATTCACTAAAATTTTACATAGAATTTTATGAAATTGGTGAGACTTTTTTTTATAAATTTTAATTGATTTTAATGTAATTATAGTGATTTTTATATATTCAATCAAAATTAATTTTAGGATCTAATTGAATAAATTAAAAAGTTTTAGAACTAAATTTAAAAATTGAAAAATAATGTGGGACCAAAACATAAAACGTGTAGTCTCCTCCAAAATCATTTTTTTTTCTTCATTAAAATCTTATCACTAACAACAGTGAAAGACTTGCAATACCCAGTGCCGCTAGCAGCCATCTTACGCTCTAGAACAATCGTGATGTGGTTGGAAGACTATAAGCTTTTCGTCCCTTAACTGAATAACAATCATGTCGTCGAAAAATTATAGATTTTAATAATAATAATAATAATAATAAATTTAAAATAAAAAATCAGCAACCACCGCTAGCCAATACTTGCACCAACTGCCAAAGCATGTGGCTCACGGAGCCTGATGGTCCAACCACAATAATGCAGATTGTATTCTTTAGTTCTTAGACTATTTCAAAGCTTTTTTAATTTTTTAATTGATTAAATCATTATTTAATTGAAATCTACCCAAAAAATTTTTAAAAAATAATCAAATAAATTTTAAAAATTTATAGCAGTATTAATATTAAATTTTTTCAAAATATCAAATTCTCAATACATGAATTAATTTGAAACTAATTCAATAATTAATATATTGTTTTACACCTTAAGGATAGGAATTCAAGTGGCACGAGGATTCTAAGATACCCGCTCTGTTCCAATTCATTTAAAGAAGATACAAGTAGCTTTAAATGAGTTTAAACATATATGGCTAATGAAATTATTATCCATAATAGATATGGGTAATGAAAAGGGTACATATATAGATCTTTAGATACCCGTTAACCATTATATTAAACAGGTTCGATAGTGAATAACCACGAATACCCTATCCATCATTTGTAAAAAATGTATTTTAAATAAGTTTGCATTTGGATAATATAAGATTCGCAGGTATACCGTCTATTTAAGATATATTTTAAACGAGTTTTGAATAAAAACAGGTAGTAAAATTTAAATTGGTTCGAATATGGATACTTAAATGAATATTTAAATGAGTTTAAAACGGATACAAGTAGTGAAATTTTAAACGAACACCTGCGAGTATCCGTCCATTTTCATCCTTATTAAAGGGTATATTCGATTAAAATTTTGTTAGATTTTAAAATATTTTTAAAATATTTAAATTGAAGGATGAATTTGTAAATGACTCTTTTATTTGTACATAATATTCTAAAATTCAATGAAATCAATAATTTAATAAATCCCTTCCAACAATTTGAATGAACTACTCTCCAAAATTAAAATAATTAGAACAAAATTAAAGTTCAATAATGAAATAATATAATTAATAACATCCTAAGATAAACTTTATTTTATCGAAATGAAATTGAAATCCTAATTAAGTAATAAGTAAAGGGAAGTGAGCAATTAGTATATTTTTTCTTTCTCACCATGTCAAAAAGAATTGAAATATGGGCAAAAAAACATATGCATGTGAGACATGTGCAATCATCTCATAAGAGCACCTATTTTCCCCATCTTTGTACGACCAATTTTGCCCTTGGGCATAAAACTCCATGTGGGCCACGTCATTCCCTTTCACCCCCACCATCCCCTAAAAATGAACTATTTTATTTATTTTCTCTCTCTAATAATGGTACGAAAAGATGAAGAAGAAGAAGAAGAAGTTGCTCTCTCTCTCTCTCTCACATGGCCTCCATCGTCTCCTGCTTCTTGTTAGGCAGAAAAATAAGCAATAGTTCTACTATTTCACTCATAAAAAATTAGTGATTTCACATGTGTGCATGTGAAATTGGACATCATATTCCTTATCTATGTTATTGTTTTTCCCTTTCTTTAAGAATTGATTATGTGCATCACTTCCCTTCCATTTCCTTTTCTTTTTCCCTTTTATTTATAAAATATATGTTTTAATTGTTTTGTCTATAACATTAATTAGTGTTTATCTCATGGTGATTTTGGCTTTGTTTGTCTGTTAGAGTTACCATAGAACATGGAAAGATTCCGTCTTACTCAATGATCATAACGAATAATAACTAACCAACTCGCAAAAGTTTTATTTTAATTTAATCCCAATTTATTTAATTAATTAAATATTAATGGTGCTGAACTGTGTTTGTCTTAAATATATATATATACACATTAATTATGACAGAGTACTTCCTCCATACTTCCTCTAGTAAATCATATGAGCTTTATTGGAAATCATCACATGCACATCAATATCATGATTTCCAAATTCTTTTCATAACTCATAAACCCATATACATAAAAGAAAAGAAAAGAAAATTCTTGTCATGCTTAGAAGTTACTCTTCAAGAATTAATCATTTTGAGCAAAAATGCAACTTAGGGTTCCACTCCAACTCAAGTATTAGTACTTGAAAAGCAGTTTTTTCAAAGGTTGCACAGACCAGTAGATCTTGAAAAATATTAACTTAATTACCAACTATGTATAGAAAGATGTCCAGTATATATTCAAATGCACCAATGTAACTCAGTCATGTCAGCAGATAGATCAATCAAGTATCAGTTCACTTCTAGTTCTAAAAGTTTAACTATGAAAATTCACATCCACTATTTTACCTTGGTAAAGCTTGAAAACGGAAAATAAAGAAGAGAATCTCTAAATTTATATAAATATTTGGGTTACCAAGTGTTGTTCTCCCACCCGCTTACGCAGATTTAGCCAGGGATGACATTCAGGTAAAATCCCTCCAAAACTCCAAATGATGAGGAGTTTTCTTAAACAAATCAGTAAAATAAGAGCCTACTTCAATAATTCAAGTGGACAATTACTATGACAGAAGAAGTAGAAGAAATGCGTTAAGTAAGTCGTAAGAAACACATTCTCCATTCATGTTTAATGTCGGAGAGACTTCCAATGAGTCCAAAAACTTCCTCTTCATTACTTGCTGATTAATAGCTGTTGCAGAATCCAAGACCTGACGAGCTCTGCAATAATTAAACTATATAATCACATATTAAGTTTCTTTATTATTTATATACCTACTCTTACTCATTAGCCACTCTTTCTTTCTAATTCTCCCCATATACTTTTGTCACACACCCTTTAGTTTTCTTTCTCTTTACACCAGAAATTGAGTGAAAATGGAAGAGAAGTAAAGAACTTACTCGAAGATCAATGAGGAAAGGCAACATGAAGTTGAAAATCTCGATTTTCTTCTTCTGTTGTTGCTGCATTGGCTCTTATTCATTTCTCTCTGCTGCTGCTTTGAAAGATGAAGTGTCGGTTCTTCTATCGATAAAAGCTAGTCTTTTAGATCCTTTAAAGAAGCTTCATGATTGGAAATTGACAAATGGTACTTCTCATTGCAGCTGGACTGGAGTTCGGTGCAATTCTCATGGTGTTGTTGAAAGGCTTGATCTATCTCACATGAATCTTAGTGGAAGTATATCAGATTCTATCCAACAACTACAAAGCCTTACTTCTCTCAACTTATGCTGCAATGAGTTCTCTTCGTCGTTGACCAAAGCAATCTCTAATCTTACTTCACTAAAAAGCATTGATGTGAGTCAAAACTTTTTTACTGGTAATTTTCCAGTTGGTCTCGGAAGAATTGTTGGTTTGACTTTGCTAAATGGTTCAAGCAACAATTTCTCAGGATTTATTCCTGAAGATATTGGAAATGCGAACTTACTCGAAATGCTTGATCTTAGAGGAAGTTTCTTTGAGGGTTCTATTCCAAAATCTTTCAAGAATTTGC
Source organism: Jatropha multifida (assembly GCA_948099535.1). Taxonomy (NCBI): domain Eukaryota; kingdom Viridiplantae; phylum Streptophyta; class Magnoliopsida; order Malpighiales; family Euphorbiaceae; genus Jatropha; species Jatropha multifida. The sequence goes on from CANUEX010017156.1 coordinate 12,309, forward strand.
AAAAGTTGAAGTTTCTTGGCCTTTCTGGAAACAATCTTACCGGCGAAATACCTGCAGAGTTAGGGCAGCTTTCTTCACTAGAAAGGATAATAATAGGATACAACGAGTTCAAAGGTGGGATTCCGAAAGAGTTTGGAAATCTTACCAATCTGAAGTATCTGGATTTGGCTGTTGGGAATCTTGGTGGTGAGATTCCTGCTGAGTTAGGGAGGATTAAGGTACTTGAGACAGTTTTCTTGTATCAGAACAACTTTGAAGGCAAGATTCCTGCTTCAATTGGAAATATGACTTCTCTGCAACTGCTAGATCTTTCTGATAACATTTTATCAGGAGAAATTCCAGCTGAGATTTCTGAATTGAAAAATTTGCAGCTCTTGAATCTCATGTGCAACCATTTATCAGGTCTAGTACCGGCTGGACTTCGGGGGTTGACTCAATTACAGATTCTTGAGCTGTGGAACAATTCACTATCAGGTCCATTGCCCAGTGATCTCGGTGAGAATTCTGCATTACAGTGGCTGGATATATCGTCCAATTCATTTTTCGGTGAGATTCCAGCTGGTTTGTGCAATGGTGGCAATCTCACTAAGCTTATTCTGTTCAACAATGCATTCTCAGGTCAAATTCCTTTAACCTTGTCGACTTGTTTTTCCCTTGTTCGTGTTCGTATGCAGAATAATTTTATTTCCGGGACAATTCCAGTAGGGCTAGGAAAACTTGCAAAGCTTCAAAGGTTAGAGTTGGCAAATAATAGTCTTATTGGTCAAATCCCAAATGATCTTGCTTATTCTTTATCACTTACTTTTATTGATCTCTCTAGAAACCAACTTAAATCTTCTCTTCCTTCCACAATTCTTTCAATTCCAAATCTGCAAACATTTGTGGCCTCAAATAATAACTTAGAAGGTGGAATTCCAGACCAGTTTCAGGATTGTCCTTCACTTTCTGTTCTTGATCTCTTCTCAAACCATTTCTCTGGAACTATTCCAGCTAGCATTGCTTCCTGTCAGAAATTAGTAAAATTGGATCTAAAGAACAATAATTTGAGTGGGGAAATCCCAAAAGCAATTGCAATGATGTCTGCATTGGCAATTCTTGATCTGTCAAACAATTCCTTAACTGGAGGAATACCTGAAAATTTTGGTACCTCACCTGCATTAGAAGTGCTAAATGTTTCATATAACAGACTAGAAGGTCCTGTCCCTGCAAATGGTGTTCTAAGAACAATCAATCCAGATGATCTTATAGGCAATGCAGGTCTCTGTGGCGGTGTCCTGCCTCCCTGCAACCAGAATTCAATAATTGAATCACAGCAGAAAGGCGTGCGCATAAAGCACATTATTGCAGGGTGGTTAATTGGAATTTCATCACTTTTAGCAGTTGTAATCGGGTTAATCAGCGCTCGATCTCTCTATAAAAGATGGTATTTGAACGGAAGTTGCTTTAAAGAAAGTTTTGAAGCGGGTAAAAGAGATTGGCCTTGGAGATTGATGCAATTCCAGAGGCTTGGTTTCACTAGTTCAGACGTTCTAGCTTGTGTAAAGGAATCAAATGTGATTGGCATGGGAGCAACTGGGACAGTTTACAAGGCAGAAATGACACGGTTAAACACAGTCGTAGCAGTAAAGAAGCTATGGAGATCAGGAACAGACATTGAAACAGGAAGCAGCAATGACTTTGTCGGAGAAGTTAATCTCCTAGGGAAGCTAAGGCATCGAAATGTCGTTCGGTTGTTAGGCTTTCTGCATAATAATACTGATATGATGATATTATATGAGTATATGCACAATGGCAGCCTTGGAGAAGCATTACATGGTAAACAAGCAGGGAGATTGCTGGTAGACTGGGTTTCGCGATATAATATAGCAGTTGGAGTGGCACAAGGACTTGCTTATCTGCATCATGATTGTCACCCTCCAGTTATTCACCGTGACATCAAGCCGAATAACATACTGCTTGATGCAAATCTTGAGGCAAGAATTGCTGATTTTGGATTGGCAAGGATGATGATCAGAAAGAATGAGACACTTTCAATGGTAGCTGGATCATATGGATACATTGCCCCAGGTAAAGTTTCAAACGATTCTTGATTCATAAAGCATGTTTTTTCTTTTAGCTGCAGAAACTATATTGAAACTGCTCTTTCGAAATAGTATTATTTGAAGTTGAAAAAAAGAAGTTTAGGGATGTTTAGATATGAGAAATTCACTTCAAATACAAACTTCAATAACCTCTGATAAACATTTTGTAATATGGTGCTGTCATTTGGCAGAATATGGATACACCTTGAAGGTGGATGAGAAGATTGACATTTATAGCTATGGAGTAGTTCTACTAGAACTTCTAACCGGAAAGCGACCACTAGATCCAGAGTTTGGAGAATCTGTCGACATTGTTGAATGGATTCGGAGAATTATTAGGGATAACAAACCTTTAGAAGAATCACTAGATAACAGTGTTGGTAATTGCAAGCATGTGCAAGAAGAGATGCTACTAGTCCTTAGAATAGCACTTCTTTGCACAGGTAAGCTCCCCAAGGACAGACCATCCATGAGGGATGTGATAACAATGCTAGGCGAAGCAAAGCCGCGCAGAAAAAGCAGCAGCAATAGCAGTGGATATGACAGTAACATAGAGAAGCCAGACTTTAGCACTTCACCTGTAAATGGCCTTATATAGGGACATAATCCCTGCGGCATTCATATGTTTAATTCTTCTTTTGTATGTAGTCTTTTCTTAATGATTATAACCATTCACCGCCATCCCAATATATGACACTTCTCCAAGCAAATAAAATACTCATTTTTGTATTGCAAGTGAACATACAGCAACCGCAAGCAGCAGCAATTCAGATAAACAGTAACAAATACGAGAGAATGTGCCACATTTGAAATAGGAATTTGCCGATAAAAACCATATGTTCAAGAAGAAACTTTCTTAGCATGAGAAAGCAATTAAGCACTCCTGAATTTACAAGATCAGTGACAGCATTTGCCGATTATGCAAGTATGCATGTGTATATTACACCAAAAAGTAAAGTGGTTGTATCTTTCAAAAAGTGTGGTGAGAATTTTCAAAAGTAAAACAAGAATGAACAAATTGCATGATAGGATAATACAGCAACCAAAAAAACCAACATAAAGCCGCAGAAAAAAACCATTCATTACTTTTCAAAATGCTTTCATTATTATCTATTTTCTTCTTTGTATATCACTCTTCAAGCCATGAACTGTCTTCATCTTACTCAAATTTAATGGGGAAAGTTAGATAGGCCTGCTTCTCTGTCTCCCATTCCTTTGTTGCAACCTTGGAGCTACAGAGTAAGAATTTAGCTTCACATCATTAGTACAGGAAATGCAGGTTCAAAGGTGAATCAGAATGTTGATTTCATGTTTGTTTACCTAGTCCAGTTGCCTCAGATGTTGTCATGATTCTAAGCCTCTTGACAGAGCCAAGAAACATCCTGAATGCAAAAATCCAAATTGAAAAGGAATAAGAAAACTAATTTGACTATCAATATCAAACCAAAAAAATTCACTCAAAAGAAGACATAAAATGCTGAAGAATTAGTTTATCAAGAAAGTATAAAAGAAAACCTACATGCTTCTTCCCAATTTGCATAGTTATATTTTGTTGTCACAATTCCTTATTGCTCATGCGTGGGTGTGATAACATCTTTATTTTTCATGGGCCCTAGGCCTAAGGATAAAGAACATTTGCTCTACAAGCTAGAATCTATTGACTTGCATAGCGAAATTCTTTTGGAATCAGATCAAAATTATCTAATTGCTCTAATTTTTTGCTGACTGATAAGGCCTCAGCATTTAGGCTCTGCAAAAATTTTCAGGATTTTATTATGTACAATGGATTAACATAAATCCATGGATGTATGTGTTGAGTGATCAATACATACCCCCAAGGAACATCACCAACAAGCATCCAATCCCCTTCCTTATCCTCATAAGTGAGCACAAACTCAGATGAACCATCCAGCAATTTTGGGCGTCTTGCAGGATCTGGCATTATATTATGCTCTGGTGCACTTGACCCTAATTACATATACAATGTTGCCGTCAATAATATTTACCAAGCTACAGTGATTAGATGTAATAGAAACACATTGAACAGCCTTAGCCGCCATTACTGATACAAGCACAACTAAGCAATTTTAGAATTTTTTTTTTATCTGGGTATATTTTGACAACTCTTTAAGGTCCCCCATCCAGACTTATAATATATAGCTGCGATTTATCAAGAAACTTAAATTTTAGGAATCAGAATATGCAGAGGCTTGTAAATGAAAGATTAAACATTTTTCTCACATGCAAAAAGCAACCAGATGGATGGGTCCATTTCCCATAAATATCCATATAAAGAACCATAAAATAAAACGTCCAAATTGTTACTTATTAAAGCCAGGTTAATAATCAACAGAAGCATACAAATTCTAGACCATAGAGAGTACAATAACATGAAACTCTCGGAAGACCAAGAACACCAGTACGTTCCAGCTCACATTACTTTTTAAACTCTTAATTCAGTCCTTAAGCGAGTCCTTAACATGTCATTTGGACAATTGACAAGGATAGGATAGGAAACACTTACTAATTGCATTAATGGTTGGACTGGGTCGGAGAAACATATCTTTCAAAGTTTGGGCTAAGGCCTCATAGCAGCCATGAGAATTCAGATCAACCTTTCTTCCTATAGGTATTCCATCCATATTCACCTTGACAAAGAGTGAAGTCCTAACCTTGGAAGTATTGTTGTTCATATTGCTTCCATTATTAGCCTTCTCCACCACAGTATTCTTGCATTTAGTTTTCCCTATCATTGAGTTAAATTCTTCAGTGGCCAATGACTTTGGCTGGTTAACCATGCTGTTCATTCTATATGCTCTTATTGGAGGCCATCCAACTACTTGACTGCTTCAATATTGAAAAAAAGAATCCCATGAGTAGAGGAAAAGATTTGAACATTAGAGATAAGACAATGAATGCACCTATCAAAAAGAAAAACCTATTTGGGAAAGTCACCAAGAACAAGGATGAGAACAAAGTCTTTTCATAAGACATTTGTAAGTGTTAGCTAACTTTTTAAAAGTTAGTTTAGCTGACAGGGGCTGAAGCAGATAGGTTTACATATAAATATTACTCATAAATCATATTAGGAGGAAAAGACGTAGAGGCTTAATCACACAGCTCTCAACTTTGAAAGTTTCCTCAAATGCTTTCCATTATTTAATCTAGAGGGAACATGAGGTATTTTGGATGATTAAATAGAACCTGAAGTTACAACATTGCTCAGAGAGGAAAGGTGTTCTGGTAGTGAAATCCAAGAGAAGCATTACCACCTAACACAAAAAGCTCCAACAAGCAATTGTACATCTAATGAATATAGTAATTAGAATTACCAGCATAAGAGATTGGCTCAAATAAGAGTGCAGCTTGTCCCATGGAAGGGTGGCTGTGGCCTATGGTTAAGAAAAAAGTTCCTTCTTCCCTTTTTTTTTTTTTGGGCAAAAGAACAATAAAGCTACGCGATCCCAGTTATGAGATAGAACAAAATGTCACATGAACCACGAGTTCAGATTGAAATGCAAAAGAAGCTTGAAAATCTTTCATATACATGAGCATGTTTTTGCACTTGTTTATTATACCGACATCAATTATCAACATAAAGTGAAACCTTTCTAATTTAATAATTTCTCATCACATGGTCTGAGTAACACCCTTTCTCTAAGCTGGTAAATACAATACCTTCCCAAAACCTCAATAATCTTATGCAGAGCGAAGAAGCAAACATGGCACTGGAGTTTCTAACAGTTCCATCTCCATCCCTCTCTTTTCCATCAGTTTAATTTATACAATTTGTTAAACTCTCCATCCTCAATGACGGACCTATCTAACTCTTGATACGGCAATCTTAACTAGAATTCAAATTTCTGAAGAATTTATTCCCTAATACATATTAATAAATCTAATATATTATATTCTCAAATTGGAAAAAAATAAATTATGAAAAAATAATGAAAGGCAAACAGGCAATTTGAATTTCAAAGGTGATATTCAAGTTATATAAAGACATTCCTCAAAACCTTGCTTTGAACTGTTCCGGCTTGCAGGTTGGTTTAGTTCAGTTTGGTTTATCCATCTTTTTAGATCTACCTTTGATTTGCGATTTTGGGAAACAGGTCCACTTTATGTATTTGAGAAGGCTGGATACAATGGGAATGAGTACGTGAGGCACTAAAGACTGCTCTAAATTTGTAGATCTCTTTTAATGTTGCATTTATATATACATATTACAGGTGATCTAACAGTCTTCATCATGTAAATGGATAATGTTATAGATTTTACATTGCTTTTTGCTATAAACTATATATATATATATATAATCCAAAGTTTCAAACTTAATTCTTCCAATAAATGCTCTTTCAAGGTTGGATCAATTAGTTGTAATCTCAAAATGAATTGAATAGAGAACCTTTTGAAAAATCTAAACTATACCAAAGAAAAAATGAAAGCGTATCTAAAGCACAACTATTTACAGGTAACACCATAATCATATAGATTTTATGGGCCTAGCTGCCTGGGGGGTGGTTAAGGTTTGGCTGAAGATCCTAGATTTGAACAATGTTGGTTTCCTCGCATACAAAAAAAGCTGAAAAAAATATTCATAAAGACATGTCTAGAAAGTTTATTAAGTGATCTCTGGTGGGTAAACAAATAGCTTTTGGGAACCTTTAGCCCTTACTGACCATTTGTTAAAGAACCTAATTAATATCGAAGCTCACAAGTTATTCTCTCTCCTCATTCATTTTAAAATAAAGATTACTTCCTTTAGGAGCAAATATTTTCAATTAGGGGCATTTATTAGACCCATTAAATTCAAAATTAGATAATCAACAAAATAACCTAATGTAACAAACAAACAACCTACCTAATCTTCTAATATAAAAAAAAAATTGAAAAGAGGAAACTTGTGAGACAATATAGTAATGATCTTCTTTGTTTTACAACAATTATCATCAAGGTAAAACACTTGGATCAATATAAGCCTACATGAAGAATATTAAATCATCCTCCAATAAAAAGAAGACACAAATATTTGAAAACAACCAATCAATCATATATATCATAATATATAAATAATATATCCAGACATAATTGAGGCTGAAATGATGATACCTAGAAGCAGCACCATTAGGGGCAGAAACAGAATCAGCACTCCTCTTGGTCCCAGCCGTAGCATTGACTCTACTCAAAGTAGAAGAAGACGAAGACGTTGAAGAAGAAGAAGACGCAGAAACAACAGAAGGCAAATCCTTAGCCGTTAAAATCCTCGCATACTGATTACCCTTAACTGTATGTTGACCTTTAAAACCACCAATACTCAATCCAAGACCCAGCTCGAGCTCAGACTCATCTGGGCTAGAAGAATCCTCCGATGACATAGCGGTGGCGTTATCCTCCCTGGACACCGTCGACATAGAGCCACTTGCACCGCTGCCGCGACCAAAAACACCTTGCATTCAAAAGAATTGAAATTGAAAGAAAGAACGAAGATAGGTTTGATAATATTTGAGAAGGAATGGAAATTGGATTGATTGAGTTTGGAGAAGGGGAAGACAAACAAAGCAGTAAATGGGAAAGGTCAGGTTTGGTGCGGTGGACGAAGAGAGAGAATGTGGGTCCTACCTGTCTGGTTTTATGCGTCCTCTTTTCATCAATATTTTCTCCAACTTCCTTCCTTTTGCCTCCTCCTCCCATTTCTCGTCCTGATATTTTCAATTTATCGCCTTTCGTTTTAATCATAAAATAATATAAAAAATTATAATAGACTAATCTTTTATTAATATATTTTCATATATTAACACATATTAATAAAATTTAAATATTAAATATAGATTAAAAATATTTTCATTTTTTAATAAAATGAGAATATAATTGTTATGCAAAATGGAATACTACTAGCTTAATTGTCATCATTTTAAATAAAAAATAAAAAAGCACCGTTTTTTTTTATTTCAAATGTAAATGAACGACTTGATTATGATATAACATAAGGTGGATTATACAAATAATTTACATTTTCATAATCAATCAAAATTAATTTTGATATGTTATATTATAACTCATTGTCACAACCCGTTTCCATGGGCCGGACCGGCACTAGGACCTGGGTAAGCTTAAGGCCCCCGAGGCCCGTAGTAAGCCTAATCTCTTATTTCAACACCATAATTACATGAAAATATTCTACAAGTTGACCCATTATATTCTTAATGACTCAAACTATCACAGGGCCTTATTTTATTCAACTCAATCATTCTCATAAAGTCTTACATACACTTAACATTATTATTATTACAATCATAAATCTTAACATAACTGCGGATTTTCTACTACTGTATTACTACAAA
>CANUEX010017163.1:0-54366 GCA_948099535.1 Jatropha multifida
GTAGTCTCCAAATATTCAAAAAGAAACACTCCATAATTTATTAATAATCACATGATAATTTCTTTTATATAGGCAAATATTAATTAAATATCCTAACTGCGGAGTTAAATAAAATGTGCAGAAAGCCACAAATATTAACAAATAATTCATACTAACATGTTCGGATCTCTGCGGAAAAGGAAGCAGAGTCTTATAAACCAACGGTACTTTTATTTTCTGAAAAATGTTTATGGAAGGGGAGTGAGTTTCACTAAACTCAGTGAATAATAATAAATAATGCAAACCCACACATTCAGGCAGTATGCTTTCACAATATATAAAATGGGCATACTTCGCAAGCACGTGTCATTCATTAGCATCTTCAAACAAATCACATTCAAATATTTACAGCATGTGAAAATTAGTCAGTGAAGTCACAAGTCCACCTATTGGCCCCCGGCCAATTTCCATTATAATAATATATATATATATATATATAATAGGGAGCCGATCCCCCATATCTGGCCCACTGATCCATTGTGACACACGTCGTCCCAATTTCCACCTAGATACAAAAGCACATTATTTCACATCACAGTTATTCACAAATATATTCAATACAATAAATGCAACATATGAATGTAATCAAGGGTGAAAATTATATAAATTTAGAGAACCGAAATATTATATATCAAAGACTAAGATTATAGAACTGAGATATTATATTTGAAAAATGAAAGATATCAATATAACAACAAAAAATTATTCATAATTATTTAAATAATATGAATAATATATGGTATGCATATGAAATGCATGTATGCAGGATAGTGTGCACCATTTATTATTACTCACAGTGACCGCAGAATAAGTTTAAGTCTGTCATGGGTTATGATTTGGAAGAGCAGTAGAGGAACTTGGTCGATCTAAGAAACACGTATAATAAGGAAAATATAATCAGACAATGATTCCCTTAATTAAGAATATTATTTTAATAAACCTTATTTTATTTTTCTGACTAAATTTCTATTAACTCACTATATAACCTTACTATCTACCAGCAATTAATTTATTCACTTATTTTGTATTTAATCTAGATATCAATTCCATTCATTCTGCTATAAAATATATTTATACTCCAAATTATAATTTAACACTAACAATAATAATAATTCATTAGCAATTTTTACCAAATACTCTAACTATTATCTGAATAATTTAATTATATAAAACCTTTAATAACCATTTAATCTTTGTGCTAAAAACCATTAACCTTTGTAATAATTCATTTATCATCATTAACAATATTCTAATATATTTAATCCTAATAATAAAATTTCACCTTTCGATAACAATTCATTTAATCAACCAATTAATTGATTCTATTCTTTTATATACTAAATTTATTAAAAATCCTTTAAATATACCCATTAATCCTTAATAAAGGAATTTTCAAAATTTTAAAATCTTAACGCTAACTAATTAATTTGCTAACCTTCAAAATCAATTAAAATTCTACAATTACTCTTTAATTACCCAAATCATCAATTAATTTATTTTATCCAATTTCTCCAATTAATCATCAATTACATAATTAATTAATTAATCAAAAATACTGAAATTAACTAATAACCCAATAATCAATAATTCACCGAAATTCTAATAATATACCTTCTAAATATAATAAAATCAACCAAAATAATAAATCAACCTCCTATAAATAATTAACCACTATAACTACTCAATTTAACTAATAAACTACCACAATTCTATCAATATACCACAAAATCAACTAAATAATAAATCAATTTCCACAAATACTCTATTTAACTAATTTCTCAATCAAAATACTAATAATTAATTAATCAATCATCTAACAAAATAATAAAATTAAATAATCAAAATACTAACAATTAACCACAAATACATAAAAATCCAACCAAACAATTGTTCAAAATCCTAAAATCAATCAATTATCACAGTACTCTAATTAACTAATTAATTATTGAATATTAACTAATTAATCAAATAAATTCTGTAAATGATAAAATTAATACCAAATTCAATTATCACAATCGGATCGCGTGAGAGGAGATGGGTGGCCGGAATTAGCAAGCTGAGCTTGCTGTGGTGCTGGGACGGTGGCCGGCAGGAAAGGAGCGGCTGAATGGAAGGTTGCTGATGGCAGCAGGAAGGGCAGCAGCTGGGTCTGGTTCGCACAAAGGAGAGGCTGGACTGAGCTTGCTGGAACCAAAAATCGAAGAGAGAAGGAGAGAGAGATGTCGTGCACAGTGGAGATGGCAAAGACGGCGGCACACGGAGGAGGAGTTGCTGGAGTTGGGTTGCGCGATGGAGGAGGAGGAGCGGTGGTATAGCTGCTGCTGCTGGTGGCGGTACTGGCGGTGTTGCAGGTGGCTGGCGACACTAGAGAGGCAGAGAGAGAAACTGAGAGTGAGGAAGAGAGAAAGAGGGAGCCGGAGCTCGAGGTGTGGTGGCCGACGTCTGCTTGAGACGTGAATGGTGGTGGAAGTACTGCTAGCGCAATGAGAGGGAGTGGCTAAGAGAGGGTTGTGAGAGTGAGTTGAGAGGAAAGTGTCGATGAAGAATGAAGAAGAAGAAGAAAATAAAAAGAAAGAAAGGAAAAGAAAGAAAAGGAAAGAAAGAAAAAGAAAAAGAAAAAAAAATAAAAAAAATAAAGTTTAAAATTATTAATAAAAACAAACCGTCCGCCGATAACTTGTCGGGAAAAAAAAATAGTAACGCACAGTATTTTTTAAAAATATCCGACTCGGGTCTAATTTTAATTAATTCAGTCCAATAAAATAAAAAAAATTGGTCCGATTTTTATTCAATTAACGGTTACTCGATTAATTTTAGGGCGAACCAAAATGGTTTCGGTCCCGATAATATTACGTGGCGTAATATTATTGGCTAATAATTTAATGATTAAATTTAAATGAAAATTATTTTGAAATAAAAATTTCGGGGTATTACACTAATATTGTATATTCTTCCATATCATTAAATGTATTGAACTTATATTGTAAGATTTTTTTAAAATTTATTTTTTATACTCCTTTAACATGATATATTTATTGAGATTCAGCTCTAATGTCATATGAATATTTATTGAAATATTTCATTACTTTATTAAACATGGTAGCTAAAATTTGAATTTTTTATACAAAAAATTAATCATAATTAATAAAATAAAATAAAATCTTATTCTTTCACAAAATTAATAATTAAATAAAATATTTATCTTAGAATCAAGAAACATTATCTTTCTTATCTTTCTAATGTTGGTTAACGACCGATAAGTTTTACAGATTAATCTTAAGTACTAATAATCAGATACTCTATTTTTTTTACCTTACTTCAATAGTGTCAATTGAATTATCTTGTTTAACTTTTGGAATAAAAAATCAAAATAATTTACCTTGTTGCATCAATAAAAATAATTAAAATAAAACATGACGAAATAAGTAAAATATTTTATTGATTATGTAACGATAGCTAGAGAAAGATATTTAATCTTATTCTGTAAATACTTTGTATATATAAGGATAGTTTCAACAGTTCACTGATAAATTGAATATATTGAAACCTAGAGAAAAAGACTTTCACATGTTATACAAGTATTAATTTTTTCATTTCGATTAATACAGTGGAATATAGAGAAAGTTCAAATCAATTTTATTATTTTAAATCAAATTAAGTTAATGTCACATTAACAAATTAAATATTGTAACCAGCTGGATAAAAAAAAACTTGGATAAAAGATCTCAATTATTATTATTATTATTATTTAATTTATTGAATATGGTGTTTCATCAAATAATGAATATATAAATTGATAAATTTATAATTATAATATAAAATCTCAACGTTAGTTAGGGTTCAATATTTATTAAATTATATATTTTTATTAAATTATATTCCTAATCATAATAAAATTAAAAGTTTACTAATTAAAATAGGATTAAATCATTTTTATTGTAAATAAAATATCAATAAAATTAAAAATTATCTCATTGTAATAAGACTAAATTATTCTTAATAATATTTTTTATTAATTAGAGTACACAGGGGCGTTTTAGAGACCCAATATTTTTCATTCGTACTTATATATATATTATAGATATAAAAATTTCTAATCATAATAAAATTAAAATTACTAATTAAAATAGAATTAAATTATCTTTATTATAAATAAAATATCAATAAAATTAAAATTTATCTTATAGCAATAAGATTAAATTATCCTTAATAATATTTTTTATCAATTAGAGTATATAAGAACATTTTGGAGACCCAATATTCTCCCCATTTGTACTTTTATATATAATTATAGATTATTAATTAATTAATTAATTATAGATAGATAATTAGAATCGCATTAAAAAATAAATTCCTAATTAGAATATGATTAGATTAAAATTAGAATAATAATAATTAGATTAGAAAAATAAACACAATGTGGTCTCAACTCAGCTACTAAGACTAAATCGTCTTTAATAATATTTTTTATCAATTAGAATACCTAGGGGCGTTTTGGGGACCAAATGTTCCCCTCCATTCGTACTTTTATATATATTAGTTTCTTTTAACGTGCGTTGCACGTTTGTAATCGTTGTTTTTGCTCATAAATTATTTTATTTCTTTATATTATATGATAATATTATTTTTAAAATCTAAGTTTAATTTCACAATTTATTATTATTTTTTCTAATTTTTTTTTTGTAGTAAATTCATTTGATTTAATAATTGATTGTCTTAATAATTTTTACGTTTATACATATATTTTTCATCATATGTAACTCATTGTTCTCATTTGTGTTTTAATTTTTATATATCTATAATTTTCTTATTAATTCATCATTTTATTTAACTAATTTTAAGTTTTTTGAAATAGTTTGAGCTAAACTATAGCTAGAAATCTTATAGTTACCGTTAGGTTAGATTTGACCAAATAGTTTATCAAATGTGAAATCAACAACGAAAATTATAGTTCTTAGAATATTTTTCTTAATTTAATATATAATTTATAAAATTTGGTAAAATTTGAGTAAAAACTATTGCTAGCAATAGCTAGATTTATCAGTGTAAAAATAAATGAATTTAAATTGATATATTATCATGAAATCATCACTTCATATTATAAATATTTTACCTTATTTTTAGGTAAATTTTATTTTTATACTAATTAAAATTCATAAACTATATCTATAAATCTTGTAGTTATTGTTAGGTTAGATTTGACCAAATAGTTTATCAATGTGAAATTAACAACGAAAATTATAGTTCTTAGAATATTTTCTTTAATTTAATATATAATTTATTAAATTTGGTAAAATTCAAGTAAAAACTATTGCTAGCAATAGCTAGATTTATCGGTATAAAGATAAATGAATTTAAATTGATATATTATCATAAAATCATCACTTGATATTATAAATATTTTACCTTATTTTTAGGTAAATTTTATTTTTATACTAATTAAAATTCATAATTGAAATAAGAACATCAATTGACGGGGCTAATTAATTATCCAATGTCCGCCCCCCTTCCCCTAGTTGATTATCAATTGACGAGGCTAATTAGTTATCTTTTTATTTTTTGATTTTATTTGCAGCCCCTAGACTTACTAACCATGCTACCGATTGCTATCAATTTAGTGCTGATGAAAAATAACATTGACAAAATAATAATGATAATTGGACAAAATGTCATAAATTGAATAAGATTGTTTATAATATTTGCCTATGAAAAATTAATAAATTAACATAATAAATTAAAATTAAATTACCTTTATTTTTTCACTAATAAAATTAAAGTCGTTAATAATATTTTTGTCAATCCATAAATTTGATAGGGATGTTTTAGGAACCTAATGTTCCCTTCTCCTTCTTCCTAATAGAATTTAGATTCAAATAGAAAATTTATATAAACAATCACAATTAAATTACATTTATTTTCCAACAAATAAAATTAAAATTTTTAATGATATTTTTGTCAATTTATTAGAAACTTAATTAATTAAAATGTTAAATAGAATATCTTAAAAAGGATACATGTATTTTTACGTGCTTAAATTAATTTTTTTTATTCTTTGATATTTATTCTTTGTGAATCTAAAAGGTATCAAAGCATTATTGCAATGTTAAAATTAAAAAAATAATAATAATTAGGTGCTTTAATTCAAAAATATGTAAAAACTCTAAAAAAAAAGTTACAACCATCAACTAAATTAATTTAAACTATAAAACCAATAGAATTATATTTATTACTAAACTATAAAAATTAATTAGAATATTAGGAGTAAAATAATTAGTACCACCGAAAAATTTCTATAAATGCACAAATTTTTAAAAATTAGTGTAACAAGCAAAACAGTAAAAATCGTGAAAAATTGAAATACAATTACAATAATAAATTTATAATGTGAAAAATTGAAGAAGAAAATCAATTGATAAAATAAAATAAAACAAATCAAAAATTGTCAATTCATTAAAATTTCAACAGATGAAATACACTTACATTATTGAAATTTATTAACTGAAAATTTCAGCTATTTTGAAAAAATCACAGTACCATTATACTGAAACTATTGTACCCTCTAATCCTTCGGAAATAATGTTTGTTTTTTCTCAATGTTTACTTTCTTTCGATTAGCTCTAAAATACCTATTTATAGTGAAATTTTGGATTAATTAGATTAATATTAAGATTTTTAATTAATTTAATATTTCTATTTAGTTAATTGATATTTAATATTTCTTAATGATTTACCTTAAAATAAATAATTTATAATCAACTAATAATTTGTTTTTCGATTTTTGTGTAATTTAACAATTAGAATTAACATAAATGACTCAAAAAATTTTTATTTTTTATTTTTTCGTTCTCTATTGTACTAATACGTAGGTGTTAGTCTATTAAACATCTATAAAATATTTTATATTATTTTATCATATTTTAATTAAGATGTGGTCTCAATATTAGCTATCTTGATATTTATTAAATTATATTTCTAATCATAATAAAATTAAAAATTACTAATTAAAATATAATTAAGTTATTCAATAAAATTAAAAGTTATCTCATTGTTAAAGAATAAATTTCTAATTAAAATATGATTAGATTAAAATTATAATAATAATAATTAGAATAGAAAAATAAATATAATGTGGTCACAATTTATCTATTAAGACTAAATTATTCTTAATAATATTTTTTATCAATTAGAATACGTAGGGATATTTTAGGGACTAAATGTTCTCTCCTATTCGTACTTTTATATATATTATAAATTATAGATATATTTTATCTCTTGCATTATAATATTTAAAAAAATTCATAATATAAATCGTATTGGGTATTTTAAAGAGTAATAAGTAATATTTTTAATTTTATTTTTATTTAATTACATATAATATAGCGTAAGATAAATGATAATTTAATTAATTATATATAATTTTATTATAATTTAAAAAAATTAATTATATTTTTTAATATCTATGAAAAATATATTTGGCACACGAGTCAGTAATTCGAAGTGGTAATGGATAAGACATAATTGGGGGCAGTTAAACTAAAATTTCCATCTACAAACGAGCCCATTTAAAACCCAGTAAACGAGAAATTGAAAGTGAGATGATAAGTAAAGAAGAATGAGAAATAGAGGATATAGTAATTAATGTTGTTTATCCCCGTGACTTCTGGGGCCTACCTTACTTCGCAGTGGAGTGCACGACACATAGGGTTTCAGTTACGAGGACAAATTGTTCACTTCCTTTTCTTTTTAATTTTCATCCGCTTTTTTTTTCCACCTCCTAATTTACAACTATAATAATCCATTTAGAAAGTCAATTTTGAAACCAAATTATTATGTGCCAATAAATAACTTCAATCTTATATTTTTTTTTTCAAAAAACTTGTCGTTCTAAATTATGTTCGTCGTTTTTTATTTCTTTTTTACATATAAATATATTTATTTTCACATGCGGTTATTATAATTTTCACTTTTAATATGACTTTTTTTTATAATTTTTAAGTATTTAATTAATTTAATTTTATAAGATTTAGTATTTAAACAATAATTCTCAAAATTTTTTTTTCAAATGTAATGATTCTCGCAAGTTAAAGATTCTCACAAATTAAAATATTTTATAAATGTAATTAATTTAAATTGAAATACTCAACAGATTAAAGTAAAAATATAAAAAGTATAAAATCAATTATTGCATTCGACCAATGATTATTTGAAGAGGTTTAAAAAAAAACGTAAGACTGGGATTTTTCTACAACAAGATGATATTAATACTTTTGTATTGAAATAAATATAATATTTATTTATTTATTTATAAAATTATTATTATATAAGGTCCTTTCATCCAGCAAACCATATATAATTAATTATGATAAACATTTTGAACTTAGAGTAAAAGAAATTTTTTTTCCTCTTAAGAATTCAATTCTTAAAGTAATGACTTCTTTTGGAAGGAAACTTATAGTTATCGTTACATATTTATGACTCTATCCTCTCTAGTTTCAAAAATAAAAAAAGTGTTCAATGAAGCTGTAGGCTCCTCTGCAGAGGAAGCTGTCCAATAATAAATCCCCCAAGAAAGCCCTTGGCTCTAGGCTTTTAACTATAGAAGGAAGAAAATGTAAAATTAAGAAAAATTAATGGTAGAATAAAAATTTTTTAAAAAATTGAAGGGTCAGTTATGAAAATAGGCACAAAGAAAAAGAACTTTTTGGACTTGACCATACCTGAAAGGCAGTAACTGGCCATTGAAATGGGAAAAGAAAAACACCAAAAGCATAGTGAAAAGGTTCACTTTTTATCCTTTTATGGAACACAATTCCCAAACATCCTTCCTTTTAATTTTACGTTTTATATCTTTTTTTTAAAAAAAAGTTTAAAAAGAGTCTTAGCCCTTGGGCTGTGGGGGGGCATATGTGCCTTATTTGTGACATTTGGGTCCTAAACCCAAGGGCTATGACCAGAAACAGCACGCAATCACACACACACACAAAGGTTAAATTTAAAGGCAAAAAATGGTAAGAATTTGTATAGTGTAGGGTCCAAAGTAGGGAGTGTTATGTCCATCATTACTTGCTCCCCTCTAGCCTGCAAATCTCTCTGCATGCTGTCTCTAATAACACCTCTTCAACTTTTCTTTCTTTTCTACTTTTTTATTATTACATATTAGATATTTCCATTTTAATATTAATTTATTATATATCACACTCGCTCTTTTCTACTTATATACCCTTCAAAAGACAATTAAGTGATTCTTAAATTTTAATAAAAAGATAATAAAAGAGGAGACAGGAGGGTAAATAATGAAAGAATAATATATTAATTAATTGGCTTTGCTTCTGAATCAAATCTCTGAAACCTTTTTTGGTCTTATTCATTTGACATCATAATTACTTTAACTGCCACTGACTAAATTGTCATTTTATTGGGTTTAAGTATCTAAGAAGTGCCATTTTTCCAATTCCCCAAAAGAGGTAAAAAATTCTCTGAGCTCAGCTTCTGAGGCAAATCAAATGAGAGGTATGGAGGGTTTAGGTACGGACCACCAGGTGGGGTCCACACCACAACGATATTTGGATCTCATAGCCCATCATCGCCCAGGACAAGGCCAGTGAGTCATGATCATCATTCCTAATCTCTTCCTGGTCCCACCTTTGATCTCCTACACATATGATATGATGGCATCTCTGTTTGTAAGAGTAGGCCTCGTTTGCAGCCCATAAAGATAAAGCCCATTGCAATCTCCCTTCTATTCATATTGAAAACTTAATATTTTAATTATAAAAATAGAAATTAAATATCAAATTAAAAACTATACCATCGGTTTCAAAAGATAAATGGTATCTTAATTTTGAGATAAAAAATTATTTAATCAAATTATTTTTAACTCTTTTATAATTTAAATAATTATTTCGAAACGAAGTAATTAATTATTTTCTAATAATAAGCGACTTCTTGGTTTGGTGAGGGATATAGTTTTCAAGAAGTGGTAGCCAAACTACTCAACTTGCATTCCAATTCATTTCACCAACATACAAAATTCCACTAATAGAGACAACAACACCATTAAACAAGTGCCACGCACTCTTGCACATGTTCTTTTGTCCATCTTACTTATTTTTAGGAGGCTGCTTCAAATCTCCCTACCAAAAAGCCATAATCCTTCTGTCCTTCACCACTGTACAAGAAACTTTTGATGAAGCTATGCTGTTTAAATCTATCCATTCGACACCTTCCGTTGCTTTTTTTTTCCTTTTACAGAAAAAAGGAAGAAGAAAAAATGTTGTACATGAAATTTTAGTCATGTTGACACTTTGTTCTATCCTATAGGCCTATATCTACACTTGGGCCCCCGAAAATCATAAAATGGCTAACTTCAATAGTCACAGCAATCTTTCTTCCTCTTTTCTGCCATTTTATCATTCCATTTTTAAACATTTCTTTACCTTTTCTTTGCTAGTTTTAATATGAAACCTATGGCAAGGCCCATTTTAGAAGCCAAGGCTTCAAAGCTCAACTGTGGGTCGTTAATGGGTTGAATCACTCGCTTTAATAAATTTCAATGAACCAATAACTGACTTTCATTTTGTAAATTTTGCCAGTAAATTTGACATTTGGAGAATTTGATTTGCTTGATTGCCTATTAATTGAATTAATGAACCAATAAAATTCATCAACTTGTAAATTGCAATTAAGTTATTGGGAGACACGTTTAGCCTAGAATATTTTACAATTAGAGAATTCTTGAGGTACCCTAAAGATCAACAAGTGCATAAATTCCTTATTTATTTGGACGGTCTAATGAAATTAGAAACAAAAAAGTTGTTGGCCTATGATATTACCTGCTAAAAAAATTATTAAGAGGTAAAGTAATCGATACGAGAAGTTGGTTACATCAATGGATTGTAATCTAAAGTATTAGGAGTTCAAAATTTAGAATCGTTCAAAGGATTTTATCTATACAGTATATTATTCTTTCGGTATAAAGATGCTTGTGTGAATTAAAATTCAAATAAAATAAATTGTAATGGATATATTGATATATGGAAGATATCGAGTTAATATATGATTTATTTGAATTGCATCTTTGTCAAATTTATTGCCAAAAATTCTTGCAGCATATTTTAAGAAATTTGGTAAGTTTATTAAGATAAGGAAAGGATTGGAATTTCAGGCAGCCTATCTCCAAAATCCAAATGCAATGCGTTGTTTGGTTTTCACTATTGGAGTGGAAAATTTCATTAAACTCATCTCTGAAAGCTATCATTTTGCTGTCTTATCAAATAGGTGTCCTAAGTTGTTTGGAAAGGATTAGGGTTAATACATGAACGCAGGCCCTTTTTTATAATCATTGCCAATATCACAGGGTTGAGCCTGAAACACGTGGCGAACTTCCAGATGATTGGGACCCTCCTCTTACTATCAACAATATTTGATGTTAATCAAGTTTCTGTATATTAATTACTAAATTTTTGGCTCAAAAATTGCTGGTTTGAGATTTGACATCTCATCTGCACAGTCTAAACCCATTAATTAACGTTTATATAATTGAGGTTGTAGCCAACCAGATGATGACAAGTGTTCAATAGAAATAAATAATGGAAGTAATTAATAACGTGGGGGCCATTTTCCGACAAAATTAGTTTTAATTTTATCTAAGGAAATCTGAGATCAAAAGATATCTAAAGACAGAAAGAGATTTATTTTGAATTAAAAATGGATTTGCTGGCTGATTGTCGGGATACATTATTTAGTATTAATCAAACAATTACTACAAAGAATGTTCGTGCTTTGGGGAGAAGCTTCTTATAGCTCCTATGACAATTATTTTAAAACTTTTACGGGAAATACAATATCGATTAAAAATAATTAAATACAATTATATAATTGGTTTCTGAATTTTATTTTATTTTATTTTGCATTTAAACTTCATTTTTAATTAATTAAGTGTCTCAATGAATGATTTTTTTTAATTAAATATATTTAACTAGAAGTTTTGCAGAATAAAAATGAAAATAGACAAGTTTATTAAATAAATTATATCGCACGTAGGTATTCACTATGCTTATCTTTCTTTCTTTCTTTTTCCGCTTTCTATTGTACTACATCTCTTTAGAAAAAAAAAATCAAATTTTTTCTTCTTTTTTTTTCCTATTTAGAAATAAAATCAACAAAAATGAGAGAAATAAAATAAAAAGAGAAAAATGACAATCTAGGGTCCTGCTAACAACAATTTTTCATGCAGTTTTTAGTTTTAAGTAAATCAAAATACTATATTTGTTATTTACAGTGTCAGGTAACAGGTTTATATGAGTATTTTACAATTTGAAGGAACATATATCAAATGTTATTTTTTTTAATTTTTTTTTTGAAATGCTAGTAAAACAGTTGATATCCACTGAGACAACACAATTATTAAAATAATTAATTTTATTGAACAAATTTTATATATGGAAGGAAAAATTAAATAAAATAATTCACTTTATTTTTTGGCAAAAAAATTGTTGCTAAATGAATAGAAAAAGTGATAAAAGTTGAAAACCCAACTTTATAATTATCTCAAAATTATTATTAACTTAGTTTTAGCAGTAAAGTGCTTGACTAAGTAGGTTAAGTAGGCACGTTAATATTAGTTCGTGACCAATTATACATTAATTAATTATGATAAAGGACCTTTCTCCTTGTCCCTTTCCCAGCCATTAAACCCTAATTTATAGGGCACACAACAACATCCATATATTTAATTTTGACACCTAACATCATAAGTTGTACTTTATAGTAATTGCATCTCTCTAATTAGGGAATTCTTGCAGACTGAATAATTAGGAAATTCTCGTTCAAACTGATTAATTATGTGAATTTAGTTTCAGTGCGATTGATTGACAAACTATGAAATATGATTGAGATACTTGAATATTGGCGAAATGACCTGCGAATTTAGTTTCTGAACGCAATTCACATTCAGAACGATCAAGGTATTTAAGTTCCAAGAACAACTTTATCTTTTGAATTTTTAATGTTTTAAGTGAAGTCTATATTTCATTAATCTAACTTTTTATATCGGATAAATAAATATTATTTTCATATAAACTTGACAAGTTCAAAACTTAAAATTTTCAAATTAAGTACAACATATCACTACTACATCCAAAATAACCCAAAACTCCTAAAGAAAATAAACTAAAACTAAAATCATAAGTTCCAAATTCCTCTAAAGACAAAATATATAGCTCATCCACTCCTAAGTATGTAAAATATTCCTACATAATGGAGCATGCATGTGGGTTTTCATCACTGAACAAGGAAGTGAGTCTCTCGTCCGTTGCATTAGGGCTAGGAAGTGCTTGAAACACATTCTTTACATAACCAGATGGTGCCTTTTTATCGTAGGCTTGTGCTACATAAGGATAAGCCACCAAATTGTAAGGGACATAAGGCCAAAACTCAGCTCTCTTTCCTGTGCTTTTCACTTTCTTTAACACCTTGTTTGGCTCTACATATCCACTTACTGTTACTCTGCTTTGCTTTCTGTTTACTTCCACCGATTTCACACCTAATTAAATATCCGAAAACAAATAAGCTATAGTAAGTAAACACGCATAAGATTAAGAACACCAATCACTAGTATTAGTAGCACATATAGCTACTTAGAGGATAGCTTGTTGGTTCATTTACAACCTTAAGTTAAGGTTGTGTTTGGTTGGCTTCATTTATTGAGGTAATAGACTAGCTTCAGTAGCTGCAATTCTAATCAGTGGATGGAAATGATGTCTTTCTCCATGTCAATATTGCTTCTAGGATCATATTTGCTATTTCAAAGTTGTACTTTTGCTTGTTCCAAAATTTTTGCGGAAATTAAGTTGATAAATTTTGACTGGATTACCATGCATGGAGTTAAAATGGTTCATATATACAATTGTGATTGTGAAAGATGAAATCATAAATTTAAACCTTGGTAAACATTTGTAATTAACTGGAAAAGTAAATGAAGTAGCAAAAGGGTGTGTGGAACGGTAAGGTAGCAATCTCTATGGCAGCAGAAAATTTATGATGGCAGATTTTTAAAGACTACTTCAATGAAAAAAAAACAGAGTCAATTCTTATTAGGTGTTGTACTCTTCCTGTTCCCAATACAAAGAAGCCAAAAAATTTCCGAATTTCTTTGACTGATTATTTATTATTTTATGACACTTTCTTTTTTGGCTATATATGCATGCGATGCCAATAGCTATAATTCCCAGAAAGCAAAATACACAAATACAGAAAGTTGATAAAGAACAGATTCTCTTGAAAAGAGAGACTTTTCCTTTGAATCGTCTAATCAAGAATAGGTTTCGGAGGCCAATTTACTTGCAAGATTGAAGAACGAAGAGAGAAAAGAAAGCAATAATTAATTAAGTTATACCTTTCATGTGCGAAACAGAATTTCTGACTCTCCTTTCACAGCCATCACAGTCCATTTTCACTTTGATATCAACCGTCTGTACAAAAACAAAGTAAAAAGAACAATTAGAAAATAATCAAAGAAGCAAATATATAATTACAGAGGGAGATTTGATGTAAGAGTTCACCTGCATTGGCTTGCGCTTCCTCTTTTTACTTGTGACGGTGAATAAATCAGAGAGGTAATCTGAGAGAGAATCAAGAGCTCCCATTTGATTCTCAAAGCTAAGGCTTCAAAGAGTTTGAGTCTTTTAGAGAGAGAGAGAGAGGTACGCAGGAGGAGAGAGATGGAGGATGGAAATAAATGTAGCGTTCTTGATGTGTATATATAGTAGGGTAAACGTAACTCTGATTGATCATAAGAGGAACCGGGTTACTTGCTGCAAGTTGTCCTTTATTTTTAAATTATATTTTATTTTGTGTAAACAAATTTAATTAATTAATTAGATAATGATCTGTGTTCTGTTGTGTCCCAATTTAAAAAAAAAAGAAAAAATTATATGAATCATGCTTCACAGTTCACAACAAGCTAATGCTAGCTACCCAATCGGGATTTTTGCTTGGCTCCAAAAGTAATTAAAATTTATTTTTGTTATAAAAATAAAAATTAAAATAGAAAACATGAGATGATTGTTTGTTGTCTTAGTTGCTTTTCTTGTATGAGTGGGTAAATGGGAAGCTGTTTTTATTCCTTTAACCCAAAGAAAAGGAAACTGTTGTAAAGTGTTTTGCGTTTCTTTTTATTTGCTGCGCACTGGCCTACATACCCTCTATTGCTTCATGTGTACCTATTTATATATATAAAAATAAAAATGAAAATGAAAATGAAAACAAGTCTCTCCCTTTCTTTTTTCTTTTTTTTTTAAATAGTATTAATAATCATATTATAATTAATAATATAGATTATAGTGTATAAACTGCATAATATGGGTGCAAGTATTAATAGATCAAATTAATTAATTAATAAACTGAATTAAGGAATTTGTGGAGGGAGCCACGATTTTAATATATGATACTGGTTTGATGTTGTCTTGCATGCAAAGCAAAATCATTTGCAAATCTATATATGCATATATATTGGGTTGACGCAGTTATATAGAACCTACAATTATTGCAACTTTTGAGTCTTAGTTTAGCCCACGAAAGCCACACATTCTACAAACCATGAGCTACGTATATAACAACCGGTCAAACTTGTAATTTTTTATGTGAAAAGTTTTATTATTCGAAAGATAAATTAAAATTGCTTGTGACGTGAGCTATTCAAAATTCAATTTTTTAAAAAATATTTGATCTTGCTTGTAAATTGAATTTAATGAGCTATGCTTGAACTTATCTATTGAGACGAGTTGAATTCAAATTTTAAAATGAAGTTTACAATGCTTGGAATTAAACACTAATTAGGGGGGGAGAATTAAAAAAAAAAAAGTTAAAGTAAGTGTAGGTGAAGTTTGATCCATGAATTTGTCCTGTTTATCAAATTGATGGAGAGTAAGATTTCACATTATATAAATTGATCTGGAGCCCATCTGTCCTTCATGATTGCTTAGGGTGAAGACAGCAGGTTCTTCTCCTCAGCTTACTTACATCCTTTTCACATTTATACACCGCGTTTAGTTGTATTCCTAGCCCTGCAATCCATGCCCATCCTCTAACTCTATGTATATATATTTGAAATAAATATTATCTATGCCAATTTTAAAATATAAATACAGAGAAAAGATAAACTATCTGTTTGAGACGGAAAATTTTATATTATAAATTTAAATTTCAGAAATAAATAAATAAATACCAGTTTAAATTCAAATTATATTTAAATGATCATAGCGACTAATTTATGAAAAATATAAGATTTGATGAGCTATGAAATGAAATATAAATATTATTAACCATTAATGAGATGGAATCAATTATTGAAGAATTTAGGTGAAGCTACTCTCTGAGATTGCAACCCTTCCTATCAATCTTATAGTCGTCTAAATATGACAACCACTTGACAGAAATTTCCATGGCTTGCAACTTGCAAAAACGCTCTCTAAAACCCTCCAATTATTCATATTCATAAATGTCATTTTCTCTAATTTTTCCATTGGTTGCTTCAGTCAACAACACATGCATTCGTCCAAAAACTGCCACCACAAATCCTTCAATTTTTCTGTTTATCTTTCCGGAAATTCTGAAGCATGGAGATTATATATTTCAATCTCAAAAGGGCAAAAGAAAAAAAGTAAATGCAGAAAACGGTTTAGTATCTTTCTAGAGAATGCAGTAGCTAGCCTACAAAAGAAAGTATGAAGTTGCCCGTATAGAATCTGTGTTAAATGCATTATTGGCCTCATCTAGGCTTTTCACATGAAAGGGACTTTCTTCTGAGCCTCAATCCTTGCGAAATGCAAACTATTTATTACTATCCAACAATAGCCACAAGCTATAATATCCTAATATTTATATCTATATATTTTTTTATTACATAAATTAAAAACGTAATTAGGGTGAAGTCGGGTTTTTAATATAAGAGAGAAAATATTTATTTAAACATTGTTTGGAAACAAATGGTTAAAAGGGTTTTATTGATCATGAATTCGACATGAACTGAGAGGTTATGAGTTCTTGATTCATCAAACAAAAGAACTGAGCTCGTCTTTGAGGGACAAGGTCCCATCTACAATTGTAAAGTAGGTTCCATGCAGTTCTATTATTTTTAGGCCATTCAGCAAAACTAAAACAACTTTGCTTCCTGCACTCTCTATTCCATTTTCATAAAATTCAGATTATAATGTATAATCTTCTGTAAGAATTAATCTCAATATGGCTGGTGGTTAATTAATTATTTGAATGCTGGAAGTAGCAAAAGAAACACATACGGCCACCAACTTCCTAACTGTATGAATATAATTTGTCGCAACAAATTGATTTTTCCATTTCCTTTTGCTTTGGCCCTAAAAAAAGAGTAGCCTTTCAAAATTAATTCAACTTATGTAGCTGTTGCAATTTCCATTTTAAGGGCCATTTTGGTACCAACTCATTAGTTACTATACATACTATTGCTTTGACAATATGCAAATTAATAATTGTTGATATTTTCACCTTTATTTCTATTCATATAATTGTTGATTACAGCTCTTAAAATTCCAGAGTGAAACCATTCGACAGGTTAGTTGAAGTTTTGGTAAACGTCTTTGTTGCATTTTCACTTTCCACTTTTTGTATTATGGTACTGATAGATTAAACCTTGAAAGGCATGCTATATAAAATTAACCTTTAATACTATAGTGTAACTGTAAATCGCATTGTACTTCAAAACGCTAAAGCTAGTTCAAAAGTTGTTACCGAAAAAACTTAAAGATACTTTTCTTTTTAGACTTTGCATGATATGAATAAAATTAATTAGACTTAGTCGATAGACTAACGACAATTATAATATAAAAAAAAATAATAATTAATGATGATATTAAAAATAAGATAAAATTTAATAAATGTATAATAGATAATTTAATAATTAATTATAATACAGGAAAAAAAAGTGAATTATATTTTAAAATATAATGATGGTCAAATATACATGTCATTTTGGGGGTTAAGACATGCCACGTAATGCAAACTTGACTGATGTTATTGTCTGTTAACGCACATAATTCACAATTATAAGGATATAAAAGTCTTACGTGAAATTAGAATATTAGATGATAAGTGTATATATATATATATATATGTGGAGACTTGTAACGAGAGCAAGGAAAGTTTTAAGTGAAAGAGGAGCATGCAAATTGAATTATATATTATTTTGGCGATTCCTTGTCCCATACTTTTAAAAATTGCTTATTAAATATGAGATAATTAATTTTTCATATTTTTTAAGGTTAATTAATTGATTTAAATTTAAACTAACCATCGGGTGTGAATGAATGCTTGATGAATTGACATGAGGCTTTTTAGAAGATTAGCCTAATCATTGAGTTAGCATCAAAGCTAGACATGAGGCCCAATTCGCTAACAACAACAAAAGGATGTGCGTAGGCCCATAAATATGTGAATTCGTTGGCCCAATTTGGTTTGTACAGATGACAAAGTGGATTGGACTTACCGAAAGGGTTTATTAATGTTCTTTGAGACAATGCCAAAAAAAAAAAAAAAATCTTATCATAAATCTATTGTTACCATGCGAGCATATCTAAATTCATAATATCCAAAATGAATTAATTAATTGGATACAATTTTAATCCAGAGCACGCACAAAGGCATTATTGCCTCATATTAATGCATTAATTACCATAAATTATACTTTATTCATTCTTACTTATTATTTTTATATAATAAATTAATAATTGCTCCCGTGTTATTCAATATGAGCACAAGAAAAAAATTATATGAATAAAATTATCTTTTAGCTATAATAATTATAATTTTTTTAATCTATATAAAAATAAAAAGTGTATTGTTTTTTTGAGATGGAGTATATAAATAGGACAGATCAATTTGTCAATTGTTGTCATCACAGTGAAAGAAAAATGAAGCGTATATTTGCTAAACTCTCCGGTATACAGAATCGCCGGCTTTTCTTTAATTTTATGTATTAACAATAAAACTAAAATGTTGACTCAATTAATTAATTTGTTTGCTAAATCGTTTTTCAGGGAAGAAGAAATCAAAAGCTCCAAGCAATGTTGAAATGGAAGTTTCTAATAATCAGGCTCAGGCAGTGAAGTCCCAGCCAAGTGACAAATATGTGGAAAGTGCAAAACCTGAGGTTAATACTACTAATAAGGAGCCTGAGGAAGAAATTGGTAGTAACTATAACCAAGAAAATGCAGTAGTACAAGAAGATGTAGCTACTAAGCATAATCAAGAAAAGGCAATAGTACAAGAAGATGGTCATTGGCATGATTCGAATCAACGAGAATTGATTAATTATGATGTATATAACCGAAGTTTGAGATATGATATTCGAGATCCAGAGGGTCAGATTGAATTTTGTCAGAAATCATGGGAGAGATTAGTTGGTTCTTACCTCGAAAATGATCGTAGATGTTGCTGCAGTAATGATCATTGTTGCAGTAACGATTGTAGATATTGCAGATAATTATGCTGGGCCAAGAAACAATAGAGGTTTCCTAAGATAATAATATATTAAGTATTAGGAAGTAAAAATAAGGGGGGTAAGTTGATCTTACACCAGGGACGAAGTTAGGATCTATTGGATGGAGATAAAGTAGTATAAAATTTTATTAAAAGAACATCACGGCGATGGAAAGGGGGCAAAGTGGCCGATGTTTTTTTTTTTTTTTTTAGATTTTCACTATTTTCATGTTTGAATCTTTGTCTTGTAAAGAAAAATAATTCTTTTTTAAAATTGGAGGAAGGCAATAGTACCTCTTCTCTTGCCAAGTAGTACTAGTGATTAAACTGATGATCATATAGCAATATTTTTCTTTTATTAGAATGTAATTAATTAATGGACCTTCTTAACATGTAAATTTTGTTTATAAAAATAATATACCAATCCCATACATCGATGGTAAAAATAGGTGTTTTTTGTTAATCATTCTGTCCATCTAGCAAAAGATTAGCACCTTTCAAATTATATTTTTAAAAATTAAAAGAGAAAAACATAAAAACCATAGTAACTGTCTATCTAATCCTCCATAACTAACCTTTGATTCTCTCCCAGACTAACAAATCACACCCCTCCACATATCAAACATTTGCCCGCCAAAACTAACTTCCCATAAGCTATCCAGCTCGCTCACATTTATACGCACTATTCACTTCTTTCTCAATCTTTCTCTCTGCAACTGAAAACCAGAAACCAATATCGGGGGAAACCTCCATCAATGGCAACCAAATTTGTCATCTTTTTTACTCTTCTCTCTTTCCTCTCCATTTCATCTTCTCTCTCCACGGAGACCATTCTCGACGCCGCCGCCACCCTATCGAATTCGGGCTACAATTCAATGGCTCTGATTCTTGAATTCGGCTCCCAAACCTTAATTCCACCGACCACCTCTCTAACCATCTTCTCTCCTTCTGATACTGCTTTCACTGAATCAGGCCAACCCTCTCTCTCTCTCCTGCGTTTCCATTTCTCTCCACAAACTTTCCTCTTCAATACACTCAAATCCCTACCTCCTGGAACCAAGATTCCTACTCTGTTTTCTAATCATTCACTCATCATCACTTCTACACCGTCTTGTGATGACCGAGTTTCCCTAAATGGTGTCAAGATTAATGAGTCTGCGATATATAGTAATGGGTCTTTCCTAATTTTTGGAATTGATAAGTTTCTTGATCCAGATTTTGAAGTTTCGGGGTTAATCAATGGCAGGACAGTTCATAGCCTTGACTGCTCCGTTTTGGATAATAATAGTGGTTATTCTTTGAACGAGGCAATTAGGGTTTTGAGATCAAAAGAATATTCTATAATGGCCATGTTTCTTGATTTGCAATTGGGAAAGTTCAATGACGAGATGATGGTAACAATCTTTGCTCCTGTTGATGAAGCAATGAAGGAGTATATAAGTAATTTTAGTGAGTATCGGTCAATCTTTTTAAGGCATTTTGTGCCTTGCAAGATTTCAATAAATGATCTAGTTAATTTTGATAACGGGGTGGTTTTACCGTCTTATTTGGAGGGATTTACGATAAATGTTATAAAATCTGGTCACAGTCTGATGCTTAATGGAGTTCAAGTCACAGCTCCTGGGTTGTACTACAATAACTGGCTTGAAGTTCATGGTCTTGAAGACAGTTTTTTGGTGCAAGAAGAGACAGAGCACTCCTCATCTAAGAGCAAAAGCAATGACGGTGAGAAAATAGTAGCACGTGATTTTATCTTCATCATAGCCTCTTTTTTTTTCTGTTTTCCGTGCATCTTTTAATTAGTTCATGTTCTTTATTCTGAAAGAACCTGTGTTCTAGAAGTTTTGATGCTACAAATGGAATATTCTTTTAATTCCGAATTTCAGGATAGAATTGCTCATTGATCTTGTGATTGACAAGTTCATCGTCATATACTAGTTTGCCAATTGGCATTGTTTTGGAATACATGAAACCTATTTATCAAAAATCCCTTTCAATCAATATAAGAATAACCAAATCATCTACCATGTTTTAGAATTTACATATTACCATCTCACAATCAACAATTTAGTAAGGAAAAAGATGAAGGAAATTTTATAGCATTAATATATAGTCATGCATGCTTCCAAACAATCCAACATCACCTTAGAGCTTAGAGGACCCAAATCCAGCAGGCAGCAGATAAGCTATTAACCATAGGCCTTAGCATCTCTCATGCTTCTTCAACTGACAAATGGTGTTTGTCTTAGCTTATCAATTTTTTGTGCCAAAAGCACAACAATATGCTTCTTGCCATTATCAAGAAGAGCCTGTTTCAGATTACTAAACAAAGTTGCTGGAGGCCGGATACCCACGTCCAACATTTCCTGAAAGTATTTGCACGCCATGTCAAGCTTATTTTCGTGGCACATGGTATTAATTATTGTAGAGAACATATGCATTCCAGGAAGGATTCCCTTGGCCTTCATTTGATCCCAAATCTGTATTGCCTTATCCACTCTCTCTGCAGTGCAAAACATCCTAACTACAATCTCATAGGTACTAACAGTTGGCTCACATCCCTCCTCCCTGCTCATTTTCTCGAAAACTGAAAAAGCCTCTTCTGTCCTCTGAGCCTTTATCAGATGATGAAGAATTATATCATATGTTCTCGCATTTGGACCAATCCCATATCTCCTCATCTCATCAACTATTCTATAAGCATCATCCATTCTCATCAACCAACAGTAAGCTCCCACAACGGCATTGTAAGTAGGCGCCTCTGGAGCAAAACCCTTGGCCTTTGATCGAGAAAAAAACTCGAGTGCTTCACTCAACCTCTTAACAGAACCTAACCCATTAATCAGAGTACAAAAAATGTGAGGACTAGGCTGGCAATTCTTTGCTTCCATCTCGTGGAACAAGTCAATTGCATAATCATACTTCATAGACTTACAATATGCATTGATGAGAATACCGTAAGTTACAACATCAGGTTCAAAACCCTCCCCTTTCATTTCCCTATAAACCTCATCTAACTTCAAAAGGTTTCTCTCTTGACCCCACCCTTCCAGCAATATTGTGTAAGACTTGATATCAGGCTCGAATCTTCTCTTTTTCATTTTATCGAACATGTCTTGTGCACTCTGGACCTGCCTAGACTTACTCAAAGTATCAAACAATCTATTAAAATCTGATGATTCAATCTTCAATCCAAACATCTCCATTTTCTCAAACGTATCGATTGCTTCTTTGACCTTTCTTGCTCTTGCATACCGTCTCGAAATTAGTGTGAAAGTCTCCTTACTTAATAAACCTTTTCGCTTCATGTCGCTAACCAAATTCCACATCATTTTAAACTGCTTGATCTTGCCCAGAGATTCAATCAAGGCATTGTAGCTCTCTGTGCTGTACATAAACCCTTTTTGTTTTTCTGCCCATTTAAAGAACGATAATGCAAGAAAACCTGCATTGCTTAATTTCTTCAAAACCTCAAGAACCAAAGCTGGTGATACCTCAATCGATACATTATCAATCAAAGAATCAATACTAGAATTGGGGTTTTTTGACAATATTCCGCAAATTTTTTCACTATCTTCAATGATTTTACAGGTTGATATTTCTGGGTTTTGGTTATCAACGTCGATCAGGACTTGAGTTTGCTCCACATTAGAATGAATTGACCTGTGATAGCAAAAACAAGGTTTTAACGGAAACCTATACAGTTTTTCTGTCAAAATTTGCTCCTTGAAGCTCTTCTGTGAACAAGTGAGTGATCGGATAAGAAAAGACTGATGACATAGAGGAGAAGAGTAAAGATGGTGCCGTTTTGGTATTCTCTGAAGAAGAAATAAAAATCGAGGGCGACCCATCTCTAAAGAAATCAGATTTATCGAACCCTAATACACAGGCAGGAAGAGGCCCAGGTGAAACAGAAATGGTTGGTAGGTAACCTAGTTTCCAGCTATATCTCTGACTCTGCCTTTCATTTTATACTAGTTAATGATATTTAGGAGAAGAATTGGCAGGAGATTCTCTTGACTGTGTCCAAGTAGTCTTACCGACCAATACAAAGTTAAACTGACGTTTAGGAGACTCTTGCCCTGAAATTTTTTTCCCAGGTGTTCAGGGATGACAGGAGATAGTGAAACTCTCGAAGACAACAAGGTTAACTGAGCACAAAATTAATCAAATGAATGATCCTCTGTTACAACATTATGGAAGAGTGCTAAACAACAGAATCTTAATTTTAACATACAACAGCGTGCTAATGGCAGAAGGAGGAGGGAGATCCTCTTATTGATTGAAATTGATAGCGGCTCTAAGAATAAATGCCAGCCCACATGACAAAATACAATCAAAAACCCCCAAGTGAACTCACTCGTTTCTCCTTCAACTATGCCATCCTACAAAGTATAATTATCCATGACCTACGATTGGAGAAGACCCCATATGGACCTAAAGGCCAAAGAATAAATCTCTAGCGAGGTCTTCATCCTTTGAATTTGTCGTCAAAATTCAGATACAAAATTTGCATCTAGTTGTGGACAATGAGCTTTTACTATGAACTTTCATTTGCATTGATTCATTTGTGAATTCCAATCATCAAGAAGGCTTTTGATAGTATCTTCAAATTTTTTGGCTTGAGGCCCAGGCTTAACAACATTGACATCACCCCATTGGGAGCAAGGATCCATCCACCAGCTCCTCCGGCCAGTGCACCAAGCACCTGGAGCAGCTCGATTATATCCACGCTTCAGGATCTTCTCATCAACCATGTCCATTACAGGATCATTCCTCTTGAACTGTCTTGCAAAAGCAGCTCCACTTTGAACCATTTGATCATAATCAGAAACATTCAAGAAGTGCGGTTCCATCTTTGGAGGGTTGTCCCATACCACATATCTTAGATCACTGTTTACAGTAGTGTTCTTAAACTCTGGTGCATTGCAAATGACAGAGTGGAAATAGGCCTCTTCAGACAACATCACATTGTTGAAGTACATAAGAAGGGTTCGAGGAAGGTTATCCCAACCAAAAATGCAAAATTCGAGGAACGACCTGCTCAAGATAAACCATGGGGAACCTACAGTGGAAGAAATAACTGTTATTGCACATAACATTCCACAAAATTAATGAATATCCAGAGCTTCAGCTTCTAGTAATAACTCTATGAAAATAGTATACTATTGAGACTAGACTTTGCCTGTGAATACTTTGAAAGCATCAGGTGTTGGCCGCTTCTCTGTAGCATGAAAAATCTGGCTCCTTCTTGCTAGGTAAATTCCAGGGTCAACAACAATAGGCTGAAACCTTTGAGATCTGCACCAAAATCAGGACAATGTGATTCAGATTTGCTTTTATTTCCACACCACAAAAATACAATTAAATTTACCAAGAAGGGGTTGCCTACTCTTTCCACCCAAGGTCACTGGTATGATCTATGAAATTGAGGTCCCTGCTAATATAAGAGAATACATGGGACAAGTCTGGAAGCAGATAATGAAAGAAAATATAAAAAAGTTAGAACAGCACATAAAGGAAAATGACAAGCAGAATGAAATTACATAAACAGGTGCATGAAAATATTAAATTAACAGCAACCAGGGTACATGATACTAAAAGCTTGTTGACAAAACAAGCAGACATGGAAGGAAAAAATAAAGACTAAAAACCTTTGTAATACAATGCAAGAGCAGTATATACACCAATTACATCAAAAGAAATTCAAAGTCATAAGCATATCAACTAGGGGCACGGCATATTTAACTGAACCCAAGAAATCAACCCAGTGTCAATCTTATCTTGTCAATGAGAGAATTTTGAAAATTTGCCTCATTTGGGCCTTGACATTTGTGAGCTTCACAAAGGAGACCAACTTCATTTGTTCAACCTCTCTCTCATTCCGTTTATCTTTATAGAACAGTATCAAGCCTTCATTCATGAGCATCAAGCTGATGTTTTCAGGTTCTGCAATCCTCATCATATCTATAATCTAGAGAGGAAAAAAAAATGGAGACTCCAAATATCGAAGTGCTTATGAAAGATAAATCCACCTGATTAACAAAAATCCCCTTCTCTCTCACATGCACGGGAGACCTAAAATAAATAAAGTCATTTTTTTCAATGTTCCAACCACATTATAATCTTTGAAGCTCTAAATTTAAACAATCATATCTCTGTTGTGTATTTGTTACCTAGTTGTCATTTCACTGGCTGAAATCCATTGCAAGAACATGTAACTTCAAGCGATGTCTATATCCTACTGTAGCCTAAAATTGCAAAAGCTATGATAAATACAGATATCTATATATTTCCATTGTGCTTTGATCTCAATAATGTCACAGCTAATTTAGCAAAGGAAATGCTCGTCATAGTGTATTCTATGTCAATACAGTACGATCGTAAAATAAATTACTTGCCAATCTGGTAATATTAAAAAAACAAATACAAATATTCAATGCAACAAAATGCATTTACCATCCACAAAGAAAAGAATAATAATTTCAAGATTAAACAAATAAATGTAATTTGAAACAGCCTCAATATTTCTCCAGGTGGAGAAAAAAATTTAAAAGAGAAGCCAAATCCTGTTGTGATATCCTGATCAAATCAGGGAAAGGCTACAGCTTGATATGCCAAGGGCCAGTGGTATTGACTATTGAGGCTATAAAACAATTGTATACAAATTGGTTTATTGTAATAAAGAACCTGCACAAATCGCTGTCTTCATTTTCTGGCTAAATTGAGATTTCTAATAACACTTTCAATTATCATGTATTGTTTAACCAATATACAATTAAAGCACGCTTCCACACTCACACAATATTTCCATTGCCGCCCTGCGCAGCATCTGATATAAAATGATCATTCCCCTTTCAAAAGTCCAAATATGTGACACAGATATGAATCACAAAAAAGGCAAAGAAAATGAGTTATTATATAATGAAAAGTTTCTGATGTTATAGCACTTGGCTCCCTAGAACATGTTAGGCAAGATCGAGTAAAGAGCCATTATAAGCTACCTCCTACATACTAATTCAATTCCCTCTGAGCTCAAAAGCAACTTAGAACAGGTTCAATAGAGACTTCAATGTGTTTGAGACTATCCACAGAATTCATCCAGCCTAGCTCTAACGAATAATTTTTATGCAGCACTATGGTTAACTGCAAAAATTCACTGGCTTACAAAGTTTGTCACAATCAACACAATTAAGTTCTAGAATCTGTCCTAAAACTACCGTCAAAATGGTTTTCTTCCCAATACCCACACCTGTTATCAGTGCAGCTTATAAGGCATCAGTCAGCCTGGTTCTGAACAATAGCCTGGACAATAAGTGCCATCACTAACTCTAGGATTGTTTTTGAGTATTTTGCTAAAACTAGCCTACTCAAATGGCAAAGATGGTCCAATAAAGCAAATAACTAGGCTACTCGAGAAGTTTATAAAGCTTTGTTGAGTCTGTTATGCAGATAGAAAAGTCAGCTAGGATGAAACAGAAACGGGTCCACTGATTAGTATCATCCATTCAAATTATATTCACATCTTTCAATGACTAAATTACCAAACCGTGAATAACAGAATTCAAAATCAAGAACACCTATTATCAAATGTGTCCAAATAATTAAGACTTTAGGAAGATGCTAAGTGTGAAAGGCAACTCATGGGAAAATTAGTAAATCAATGTATATTGAACTTTAAGAAAGACATTGCAAGGAACCTTATTATCAAGAGAAAACAAGGTACTTAATTGAATACATAAATAAATTTAGACAAATATAACTGGCAATTCATATTAGATTTTGAACAAATGAAGTCCCAGTTTTCATGTTTCTTTGCCAGCATATTCATTTTAAAAAAAAAAAAATATTACCTTTCAGCATCAAGTATCAATTATATAGTTAACCAATAAGTTTTCTCCAAATATAAATAAACTAACTACAATACAGAATGCTATGGACTACTCCTAAAAATGAACAACACCCTAAATCACGCGTATTCGATCTGAAAACACCAGTCAGAAAAATTCAAAAAAAAAAAGAAGTTACCAAAATCACATACCATCTTGTGTCAACAGCGGATAATCCGATGCACTCAATTGCACAAACCAGTTCCATCCTGAGTGCACCTTCAACAAAATGGCAGCCGCTCGCAGCGTTGCAGCCAAATTAGAGGAGCCCATATATACAAGCCGACTAGGCTTCCCTACCACATCAACATTTGAAAAAGACCTTATTGCGGGCACTGAATTTATTGCCCCAACAAGTCTCACTCTCTCCTCATCAGATGCATCAGCACACAAATGCAACAAGTAATGGTTCCTCGGATGATAAACAGCCAGCAACAAGCGGAGGATCCGGTTACCATCACCCCGGCCCCCGGAGATGTAGTATGCGAAGGCAGGAGGGTAGTGGGTCCCATGCTGGACTACAGAAGGGAAGGGTTTTGGGGAGCTGAAAGCAGAGATTGAGTAGAATAAGAGAAACAGGAGAGAGAGAAATGTTGCAGAGAAGAGTGTGAAAAGCCATCTTTTCTCTGCTCCCATAATACTACCGATATTCTAATGTCAAATCTGTCCCTCGTTCTTGTAGTAGGCGATCAACTTGATGATGGGGCATATGTGGTACAAAATCAAATCTAAGTAAACAAAATTTTCAGCTAAATTAAAGGTTTAGATAGAAAATTGGGACATGGGTAATGAATGATTGAATACTAACCGTAGCCATTAGGCTTCTGATGAGAAACAGAAAAGATAGGTATAAACAAAAATTAAAGCTTTTTGAGAAGCATATTTCAAATTTTCAGGTCAAACAAAGAGATGGCTATCTGTCAAATGAAGATTCTGGAGTCGAATTCGGGGTTTGAGATGGAACAGAGAGATGGATGCGTGGGGATCTTGAAGTTTGTGGGTCTGGTGTGAAGCTCAGGGTTGTTAGGTAACATTGGGTGCTCAATGTTGAAGAGAGAGAATATTTTATAGCAGAAACTGTCTAAGAAAGAACTTTTTTTTTTTTCCTCTTTCACTCTCTCTATTTTACTCTCTTTTGTTTCTCTCTCACTGAATTAATGTGCATATATATATGTTCGAATCCTTTTTCTTAATTTACTACTTCCCAGATTAGGGTTAGGGTTTTCAGGCAAGATTCATTTTCTTGCAACCCGAAGGAAATGGAAAATAAATTGCGAGCCTCTGAAATGATAATACTTATTTCGATTTTTGATCCAAGAAAAAAGTTTTAACTTACGTGTGAGTAACAAGAAGTTCTGGTGATCCGGTCCAAGATTTTTCCTCCAATTCACAGGGAGCGATCCACGCGCCACACGGGAGAAACATTTGTACACGTTGGGATGTGGATTATTTTCTTGTCCGTTGGATTATTCCACTCGCCACTTTGAAGTGTCGGAGAAGTGTGATTTTTATTTCCTTTTCTTGCTGTTTTTTTTTTATTTGACCGACGGCATCTGGAAGAGCTCAATTGTTTTCGGTGACGGGAATGTAATTGGAATGGTTTTTTCAGTCACGGATTTGTTCGAATTTGGGGTTATTTATTTATGCATGTATCTTAATAATAATTTTTTCATAAATAATTTTTCTTAAGTAATACTCATCCTTTTCTTTTTATTGATATAAATAAAATGATAAGTTAATTTTCGATATTCTCATAATTCCTTTCAAAAAAAAATATAATCATTTTTTAGATGAATTATTGTCTAAAATCTCTTGACTATATTTAAATACACTGACCACAGATCTCATTTTCAAAATTTAAATATTTTATCTTTGTAATACTATCTAATCCTTCTACTCATCTTTATCCTTAATTGTTATTGAAATTTCTTCATTATTTAATAAATATATGTGCTAATCAATAATTATGTATGTGAAATTTTTATTTTACACTAACTAGAATTTTTTATTTTTAAAATTTAATCACATATAGTCTTTTAATTTTAGTTCAATTATACTATTTAATCCTTATGACTCGTAGTAAATCTAACAAAAAGATTAAGTAATATGACAGATATAAAATCTAAGGACTTATGTAATTAGATTTTAAAAATTAGACTCCTAAAATTATACATAAATGAATTAAATAGTAATTTTTTTATTTTCCATGTAATTTTTGTTGCGAGTATTGTATGATATTTTTTTTGTTAGAATCCGTTAACTAATTTATTATCTATTGATTGTTTGATTGATTTGGTTTAATAAAATATTTTGAAATAAAAAAGATGAAAACAAATTAGATTGAAGGATTTTGAATTAATTAATTAAGATAAGAGTGAGGTGGTGAGGATAAAGGGTAAAATTATTTATAAATAAAGTATGTAATAAGCATAGCAAAATCATATCTTAGTAAGAACAAAAAAAATGTTACGTTCGACATTAGCCACTGGCTATGTTTATGGCATGTTGCCTACCATCTTTCTTTCGCCACCTAACATTAGGGAATAACTCTTTGAGGAACGTCCACAATAAATTCTTGTATTTATTCCAT
Source organism: Jatropha multifida (assembly GCA_948099535.1). Classification (NCBI taxonomy): domain Eukaryota; kingdom Viridiplantae; phylum Streptophyta; class Magnoliopsida; order Malpighiales; family Euphorbiaceae; genus Jatropha; species Jatropha multifida. The sequence goes on from CANUEX010017163.1 coordinate 30,028, forward strand.
AAGTATACACTTCAGATTTATGCATGTGAAATTGGGTGTTTTAGTATCATATTAAATGCCCAAAAGAAAATTTTCTTAATATGATCATGCACCAATGTAATCGGATTTCACTTTATAGATTGTCTCCATTCACATTTTTATTAAGAAATTCACACACAAAAAAAAAAAAAAAAAGAAGAAGAAGAAGAAAGAGAAGGAAATAAATCACTAACAGCAAAATTCTTTGTCTATCTCAAGGCAATCTCAAATAGTGTTATTACAACCTCACTCACCAAAAAAATACAATATTGTATCTTTTTAACTGAGCTTACAATATATCTGTTTAATATTTGACATACAATATGGTTAAAATTACTTGCACACCATAATGCATTATTGCCAAAGAAAATTAACTCTGCGCAAAATGCCATCCCACGGAGACCAGAATGGCTTATTTCTTTATGTAAGACAGGAATAGTTTCCAGATACCAATTTGGTAACTTCTGATTGTTTTCTCATTTTGTTGTGTTCTTCAAGTTTCTGAAAGTTCTTCAAATGCTCAAATAGAGTTAACCGAATCTTCATCGCTACCTTCACTGTCGCTGCTGCTGCTGCTGCTCCCACTGCCACTTCCACTTCCGCTGCTTCCACTTTCACTGCTACTACTAGAACTGGAGGTCTGTTCATCCCTCTCCTGTGCATTAACCTGGGCTCTAAGTGCTTCTGCAGCATTGCGCCCTTTTTCCACTTCATCGCCACTATCATCAACATCAGCAATCTCATCATCTGTATCATTTTGCCGTGGTACACTGACATCAACTCCGACATCGCCTTTTTTTTCAGCTGCATTATCATATGGTGAACTAGAACCAAAGATGTCCTCAATATCTATATCTTGATGATCTTCAGCTTCATCATTTTTAGGACTTGGCCAAGAATTCGATACAATTGGCTGATCAGCTGGATTCCCAGAAATCCCTTTACTGGCTGCTTTGGCACCTATCATTGCATAAGAGTATTATTATGCACAAAAGGATGGAGCATGTAAAAGCAATTTGGCAGTCTCACATATTACCAAACTATAGCATTAATTATCAATAACACCCATAATCTTCAATTAATAATCATATGCAAAATAATCACCAGAAACAACCTCTGAGCACCAATTTCCACTTGCTAGAGGTCGGTTTGAACTAATTTTTTCATTTGGATGGGGAAAGATATTAATACATCTGACACATAAATCACATGTGGAAATTTGTCCTCTAAACAAGGAAATATTGAATGAATTGATCTCAATTTATGAGATTTGACTATCTCGTTATCACCACATTTGAAGAGGGAATAGGTGCTGGCCAGTGTTAGATCTTTTACTTAGCGGAAAATTCAGCTATTTAAAACATATTCTTGATTACACAAATGCAGAGACGCAGAAAAGAAAATTGCCTAAAAGAAGACACACTTAAGAACAGAAGCTGGAACAGCTAACAAGCTAAAATAGAAGAAAAGATGCAATTTATGTTCGTAAATTTCTCAACTTTATAATAGGGTTGTGAACTTGCATACTAAGTGATTTTGTACATAGATTTTTAAAATATAAATTTTAGAAGGGTCTCAACCTTGAGATCAACATGCAAATATGCAAGAAATCCACGATGATGAGTCCTAGAGGAAAAAAGATTGTTCAGAAAAGAATACCATCTAATTTCCTCCATACAATCAGACAAGCCCCATGCCCCAAAAAAATGTCAGTGAAAAGCATAAAACAGAAATTGAAGGGGTTCTTTTCCAAGTCCTGAAGGAAATCCTAGAAACAAAGGTTGATCATTGAATATTTAGGAAGCATCTTCAACAATTTCTTCTACAATGTGCAAATTGAAAATGATTTTTTCCCCACTTGTTATTCTTTTGATTAATCTCTATACAGTTCTTGCAAGTAAAACGTACTAGTGTGCAGTCCATGATTCCACAAAACACATGAATAACATAAGAGATAAGAAGTGCAGAAGTTATTTAGTTCAAGAAATTTTGGAAGGCCCTGTTGCAAAAAAAAATATCTTATTTCTATAGTCACTTCACCATTTCTGACAGGAAATTTAATTTTTCTGTTTTCAAGTGGAAATTTATCAGGTTTCATATTCTTTGAAACTGGATTGATATTATGCCAAGGAATTTTAGTTATCCATAAAAAAATTTATGACCAAAACATGGTAAAACATTAAAGATATGCCTAAACCCCAAAAGCTTGCATACCTGGAATTTGTGGTTCACCAACATCAATTCTTTCCACCTCAACCTGTGGCAATGTCCAGCAAAAAGAAAAATAAGAAAACGTCAAAAAGAAAGTGAAAATAATTCAGTTTTCTTTTGAGAAGAAAATTATTCAGAAAACAAGGGCATAACAAAGTACAAAAAAAGAAATAAAAAACTTAAATGCCAGCTTAAATTGGAGCAGCAACTAACAATAAAAATTATCTGAAGTCCTGAAATAAATCAACTAAATTAAAAAGCTTTAAAAATGATTGAAAAACTTAAAACCTTTAATTGATAAACAAAAGACCAGACCAGTACTCACAATCAACAATTACGTCCACAAGTACCAAATCAACAGGTACATGAATGAGTGCAATAGCCAGACAATCCAAATGGAAGGGAGAACCATGGCCCAATAAAATAAAAATATATCAGTCTTATGGCTATCAGAAACAGCACAATTGATGCTTCATAGGAGCGGGAAGAGGTTTGAATTTTATGAACTAGATGGCCTCATTTTATTCTAAATGGTCATACATAATTTTATTTCCTTCTGCTATCTAACTCAAAGGTTTATTTGTGAATGGAATAAATGCCTGGGACTAGCAATCACATATATTGCATAGTACACTGTTGTAATCTACCGTATTATATTCAGCAACTAACACTACAAGACAATTAATGTTCTTCCACTTCTTCAATTATGGTACTGATATCAAATTTCGGCTGTATCAGACATTAGTATTTTCCTGATTCACTGATTTAATTATTTATCTTCCGTTAGTAATATATCAACCAAAACATCAAAATTCAAATACTTATAAAATTAAATCTCACCGGCACAGGAGGGAAAGCTGTGCTTCTTCCAATCTGCATAGATTTCAAACCCTTCCCAACCGGAGATAACCGAGGCTCAATGGCAGGCCCAGATTGACCAGCTGCTGCTGCAGCAGCAGCAGATTCACCCGGTAGCCGGAGGTGGCGGAGCTGTTTCACAGCCCGGTGAAGCCTCTCCATTCTCAATGTCTCGCCTTCGAAGAATAAAACGCCATCGTTTTCTTTGTAATCCTCGCTACTTCCTTCAAATGTAACTTTAGGTTTTCCCAATTGATTGTTTTGAAACTCCACAGAAACTCTATTTTCCTTATTTTTATGCAATGATCCAGCCTTACTTTTATCAATTGAAGCTGGCTTAAATTCATCTACAACCAAACAACCAAAATCATTTAGTTCTCATTGAAATTCAATTCCGGCATTTTTCACGAATCAAAAACAATAATCTAAAAAAACAAACTCTTACATCGTAAAGTGCAATACTTATTATTCGAGGCGTCTTCTTTGAAGGAAGGGCCTAGGGTTAGATTGTACCAGCGACCGGGTTGTGGAGCAGTGTTCGGCTCTTCCTTGGAGTTGTGAGCCATGTTTGTTTCTTATTTTTCGTAGTGATCAAATACTAAAGGACTGGATTTGGAGAGAAAGTGTAAGAGCCCGGACGGGACCCACAGTATGATGACATGACAAGATCTGAACTCGGAGAGAGAAGCTTCCGATGAGGTCCACTGGCACTGCTGGCTTTTTGCTGCGGAAGAACAGCTTAGCTCATCTAGGGTTTTTTGTTTTCTTTTTTGGCGTTGAAGACGACGCAGGGGGAACGGACATTGAGCAAAGATTCCCTGTGAACATGCTTATGATGTGCGTGCCACGTGGTCAGAGAATAAGCAGTGATCTGACATGGAGTATAAGTGAGTAGTCATATGTTCTAGAAACAAGTAGAAACATTCATAATGGAGTGTCGAGTGTGGGACCTCATCATTCACATTTCTGTACGTGCTGTAGACGTGCTTACGACAAGCGCGACACTAACAGTAACATGGCTTGTTTTTCTTTTAAGAGAGATAATATACATTTATTTGATAATAATAATTAAATACAATTCAATTAGAATTTTAAACTTCTATTTTTTTTCTATTATTGGAGAGTATTCCATATCAAATCTATTGTCAGACTGTACAATCTCTTGTCAGGCTATTTATACAATTAAACTTATGACTAGTTGGGACTAAAATCCAATTTCAGTTTCTAAATCATGCCAAAAAAAAAAAGGATTTGGTTTTTGTTTTGGTCTCTGCCCTATAAATTCTGAACCAAAATTGGCCCAAAATCATTTATTAAATCAACAATTCTCCAATTTTTTATTTTAAATTAAAAAATAAATAAATTACACTAACCCACCTTGATTGAGAATCAATTGAATCCATTTCAAAATAAAGGTTATAATAAATTGTAATTCGAATTTAGTGCAAAATTAGCCGTTAAGTATATTTTAAATAGCATTTGAATCAAATAAAACGTTGAAAGCTACATAATGAAATATAGTCTGAATGAACTAAAAAGCATTTTATAATAAAAGAATGCTCAACAATATTGTGAAAGATTCATGTCATACATAGAACCGAACATTATGATCTATTAGCTTAGCTAGCAAATATTGAAATTTGTATATCAGCAATTTTTAGTTGCAAGCTAGCTAGCAACTGGCAAGCACCCTTGCAACTTCCAGCTGGTAATTTCTAATTACTATCAGCAACATGTGTATTCCATTCTCCTCTTATGGTGGCGTTTATAGCTCTGGATTTGTACCCACTCAATCTATATTTTAGGTTACTTATTAGAGAAATAAACTTGGACATAAAGTTAAATTATGCACATTTATTGTTAAAAATAAAAGGACAGAAACCTTTAACGCCTTCAGGTCTCTGCCAAGAAAAACACATAAAAAATGATTGCAGGTGTCAATAATTCGGTAGAAGAGATAGTTATTTTTCCTAATTTAGTATAAGAAAGTCAGAGAAAGAAACGGGAAATGAAAAAGTCAAAGCCATTAAGCAATAATTGCGCATGGCTTAGAACCTAAGAACCATCCATTTTCCTGAAGCGGCCTAAACACCATCAATGCATAAAATACTACAAAGACAGACAAATCATTCAAAAACAAGAGAGAAAAAAGGAGGGAGAGTGCGAAAGCAGTCTCTCTTTTTTGAATCTCTCTAAAACAGACACATTATACAACACAAGTATTATTATTAGATTAATTTTTAATTATTATCTCTTCCTTCTTTCTTCTTGATTATAAGAAGAACAATAATAATAATAATAATAATTTTTTTTTTGTTTTCAATTAATTAAATAAATTTATTTGGTTGATGTCTAGATATAAGAGCTTAGACCAAGATCATATTTATTTTGAAGATCCCTTCTGCAAATTTTCTTCATGGAAAGCATTGCCAGAAGTCGAGCTTTCTCATCTCCTGATTTGGCACCTTCCTCTACTAGTCAAGCGATACGGCCAGAAGATTACAGCTTAGAAGGTAATTTATATTAATTACACAAATATAATTCAATTTCTTCTCTTTTTTTTATTCTTTTTCTTGTTCATGAAATGACAAGATCAAACATGAAGCTAATTATAATCAAGATATTTTCTATTCAAATTTTTTGAAAAGATTAATTTATTATAATCAAAATATTTTCCTTTTTATTTTTTCTTTGGTAATTATATATGTTGCAGGCATTGCTACAAATGTGAAGCTATTGCTAAAACTAATTCAAGAACATAATGGAGCAAGTACTAATGATGACCGGAAAATGCAAAGAATTGCTGGAATGATAACAATTCTAGATGACGTAAAATCAAGAATTGAAAAATCTCAATCTGCAAGGAAAAGATTAGCTGAGCTAAGGAGATGCAATACGGACCTAAGGCCTAGTCGCGCTCCGAGAGACAAGAAGCCTCAAGAAAGTGAAGATAATAATAATCACGACAAGCTAAGAAAACAACTTAGTGCAAGCTTTGCAGCAAGAAAAAGCCTAGAAATTATGTGTTCAAGCTTAGGAAAGGAAAGGGCAATTATGTCTTCTGAGCTTGCAAGAAAAGTTCATGAAGTGAATGAAATGGAAGAACTTGTTAATGACCTGAAAACACAAAATGACACATTATTAGCAAAGCTACAATCTCACCATGCAGAGAATAAGAAAACAAATGCAGATGAATCTCAAGGAAATGCAGTTCTCCAGGATCGAAACAAGGCACTTTCAGATCAGCTCCTTAAGTCACTCGATAGTTATCGATCTTTAAAGAGGAAATACAGGGATTTAAAAGAAGAAAACTTAGGATTTCAAACAACAATGGAGGAAATTGGAATGGAAGTCACATCTGGTCTTGAACAGATTCGTAGCTTCAAGCAAAGAATGGCCTCAAGAAAAGATCTCCCGGCAGATATTCAAGAGGAGATTTCAGCGTTAGAGCAAATGTTCGAGCGATTTAATATGAAAATATTAAGACATGAGGATAAGAATATTGAATGTGGTAAACCAAAATCTAATATTAGCCCCAACAAGCCTCTTCTTGCATGAGAAGAAAAGCTAGAGCTGCACACTATGGAATTTCGCCGCTGATTTTGGTTTCCTGTATGTTATATATAATTCATTGGCAGAAGAAGATGCACAATTTTTGGATGTTTGGTATGACTTACCGTTAAGAGGGAAGCAGTTGTAATGTGTTGAAGTACAAGTAATTAATTAGTTGCATGTTACAAGTTCATGTTCAATTGGTCAGTTGAGTTGCTTAGTTTACTGTCTGTCCATCTCCAAATAGTTTATACAATTCCAAATTTTGTTTTGTCTTGATTACATTATGTAAGTTCTCGAGTTTCTGTACATTTATCGGAAGCTTTTATAATTCAATACCCTATGTGACAAATGGTAAGTCTTCAATTCTCTCCGTCCATAGTACAGACAGAACAATATTTGAATATATAAGAGAACTGTTATTAAAAATAATTGAGTCTTTAGTTTGTTCATTGTTCTGGGTATGCCTGTACCTGTTTATAACATCTAATAAAACTTAAAAAACTCTAATAATATACGGGGGTACCTCAATTGAACGTACCACCGTTATTCAGCAAAACTTCGCAATTTACAAGCTGCTATGGAATTCAAAATCCAAGAATTGCTCACTGCCTTGGCTCCCGTTGCACTTGCCAGATCTTCAGCATCAGACCTCCTTCGGTTTAAAATCATATCCTTCCTGCTTAAATCACACTTATCAGGTAGCTCCAGGCTATAAATTATGAAGGTTGAAGGTGCAGAGGAACCCAGCGATGAGATACTGTCACCTCCAGAAATGGGCTTTCTATGCAGAATAGACCCTCCACCGGCAACAAGAAGATCTTGAATATATCCCTTGTAAGAAGCTACAAAATCTCCCATCAAATAGAATTTGAACCCCTCAAAAATTTTTGGTTGCTGCAAAAGAAAAAATCATTATAAACTTAGCAGACAAGCAGACGCGAGCGCATAATATTACTAGGCCCAGCATGAAAAGACCTGTAACAGAATACCCCCATAAAGGCAAGAATTACAATCAATATATAGTATCTAGAGAAGCCTCCTAAAGGTGGCAAGATAAAAGATACCCCATTTCTGAGAAAAAATGGTGGCGTGGTGTAATGTTACAAATCCAACACAACCAAATTTCAAAAGAACAGCTTTTTTTTTTTTTGGTTGTGCACAACACTATCACTTAATAATTTGACAGAGACGAAAGAAAGCAAGAAAGCATCAAGACCCATTAATATTAGACATGCACGAGACTGGGGCTTGCAAATGAGAGGGATAATTCCCAAGGGTGCAAATTGAAGTAAACCTTGTTCAGGATTCTCAGTCTTCCAAGTTGGGGACCATCCCTAATTCCATGAGTATCAACCATAACTTCATATTGATCCTCTTGAACGGGTTTCATGGCCTTCATGCAAGCCTTAATCCCTACATAAAAGGAGATAAATTTAAAAGTTTAGTGTGAACAGAATTATGCAATTCATTATACACATGAATTTCCATTGCACATATACACGTGCATGTGAAAGTTCAAAATATAAGGAACAAAACTATTCAATTGAAATGGTACTAACACTGAATATTCAGTATCCATTTGCCCTCTAAGATACCCATTAAAATTTTAAGGGTTCTTCTGAATGCTCCATTTTCATCTGTTGATACAATGACATGGGTGACATTCAAATCCCAATTTTTCAACACTGTAGCTCCAGATAACCTTTGAAATTCAGAAACCATTTCCTGCAGCAAACAACAAAGTGCTATTTTTTATTTATATTTTTTTTTCGGTTTAAATAATACCAAGCTGAAATGTGTCTCTAGACCATTACCCTTTCCTCAACTGTCAGAACAGAACAACAAAGAATCAATTTGTTCGGAGTTGCACTCCAATTCCAACTTGGATATGTACTTGCATCATGTTTAAAAACCACTTGGTTGCACTTGTTGGGATTCTGCCTGCAAGATAGGACAGATTCCATGTCAAATAAATGCTCCACTTACTATTAGAATGAATCCAACTAAAGATTCAGAATACCTTTTTGGAATGCATTTCTTTCTAATTCTCTCTTGAGATTCTGATTCTTCAGTAGGCAACTTAGAAAAAGTATGAAGAGGGCATAACATGACAAAGTGATCCTGTTGCAACAGATTTGAGAGAATTAAACAATATTGAACTAAGCACCCGACTTGAGAGAATTAAACGATACTGAACTAAGCACCCTAAACAGATACTAAGGGGCAACAGAAGTTTAATTTGTGACACTTAACAGTATCCCATCGACACTGGGGCATCATCTTTGCACATGGGACATGAAAACTTTTGCGACAGCTCTTTTCATAACATCCTAGAGCAGCACCTCTCAGTCCACAGCAGCAGCACTTCATCCTCCTACTTCTAGTTAATTCGGCTTGAAGGTTAATAGCAGTATCATCCTCAAAATAAACATTAGGCGCCCTGCGCAGAAAAAATTTGAGTATCCGTATCATGTCTGTAATATTAACGCTAAAAGCATTGAAGACAGACGAAGAAGTATTGCAAGATCAAGCCATCTATCATTAATGTTGCTAATAGAAGTTAACCATATATATGAAAACTCATTGGTCGTTTTAGCTAGAACTCGCATCATAATAATCATATCTGAAGGAAATATCTGAATATATGGAGTACACAAGTGTTTGCACTATCAGACAGCATTTGAAACAACTTATTTGAATCATGACTGCCTGGATCGTTTCACAAATATCTTGGGGTATATGATGGTAAAAATGAAAGAAATTCCAAAGCTATTTCTATACAAATTTACTCATTTCCTTTCTAGCTCTGTTAAATTAAATGAAGCAATCAACTAGATGTCCTTGGATTAAGAAACAAAAAAGAATAAAAGAAAAGAATATGCTATGATAGTTCACTTGAAGTAGAACCCTACCACTCAGCACAATTTCTATGAGAGTGTATGACCTTGGATCCATCATTGTAGTTGGCAGCAACAGGCCTGCCATTGTAGTAGTGGACCATCTCTCCCGAAGCCTATTATTTTGTTTGCATATTCAGAAGCAGAGATCAACAGGTTATGGAGATATGGAAAGGATGAAAAATAAAAAATATGCAACTCAAAAACTAGGGAGTGACAGATACCTCAGTGTCTTCTGAAGAAAGACAAAAGGCACATTGAATTTTCCGAGCAAGAGTTTGGCAAGCACGTAAAGCCACTCCATTTGCTCGCCTAACTTTCCCTAGTGATACTGAATTATCAAGGATTCTTGAAAGACTGTCTTGAACTTTTTCAGTGGATTGAGTTTCTTTTCCAGAGACATTAGTTACCTTTTTAGTAATTTGAGTTTGTTTTGCAGGGACATCAGTTGCTTTTTCAGTGTGTTCAGTTTCCTTTGCAGATATACCATTACAAAGATCTTGATGGTCATTAGCCAATCCATCTTCTGAGATACCAAAAAAGGAAACTTTCGTAGTTTTCAGCCTTCTTAATTTTTGATTGCTTTCTGAACTTAATTCGGAGTTAACTTCTTTGCCATTTTTTTGGAGTTTGGGCTTGGTACCTGAGATGGACCTATCACCAATATCACAGGGTCTTGTATCTTCCTCCACCGGGTTTTGAACTGTACATATTTCTTTAATCATATCGATATCAGAAGAATTCAGTTTTCGTTTCTTCGACCTCAAAGCGCAATCAGTCTTGTCCTTGGTGCTGACCTTCCCACAAATTTTTCTTTTTCCAAGATTTCCATTATCAATTTGCTTATTGCCCTGTGAAATAGGCAACTCAGCAGCCATCTTTCCGTCACCAAGATTCAAGATTTCTGCTCTAACGGAAATAAGAGGAACGTTTTTTGTTTTTGGTTCAGTTGCTGCTGTACTAAAAACAACCGTGCTCTTAGTTTTCTTAATGTTTGAAGACTTTCCCATGTTGTCAGGTGCTTCCTTTTGCATAATTTTTCTAGATTTTGTCTTTGCATCAGAAGGAACCTTAAAATCCTTTTCCGCGTATTTCTTAGCACACTTCCTTAATGTTGCTTCCCCAGTAGTCCTACCTCTTTTCTTGGATCTATTATGTCCAATTTGAATACCTGAACTTTTTGGTATCAGAGGAGATAAGTTAGGCAATTCATCACCTGCAATTGTCATTACATGTTCAGTATCCAAACATTTTTCATTTTCAATCCTGTGTTCGTTTGTATTTAAACTCAACAACTGTGCTTGTTTGTTTTCTTGAATTCCATCGATATCAACTGCATTCTCGTCCTGCATATTACTTGAATTTTAGCAAAATCCAAACGATTTGAGCAAAGGAAAAGAAAAATTCAAGCAGAAAACTATATATGATACCTGCATCATAGAAGGACTGGAAAAAAGTTCAGGGGAGCAAGCTCTTTGTGTCCATTCAAACATTTCACTATCAAAAAGATCTGCATCATTTGATTTGCCACAAACTTCTTCCTACATCACGTAGAAAAAACACAGCTGAATAACTCCATGACATCAGACATTAGTGCTAAGCTAATTTTAGAAAACCTCCACGACACATAGGCTCAAGTCATTTTGGCTAAACTTAATGACTCTATACTCCAAATATCAAAATTTCAATTTAGCAATGGTTACATACACTTAAGCATGCATTAGAAGTTGAGTTACAAGTAACAGATCAGTGTACGTAGAAGCAACTTGGCAGCTTAATCAAGTTGAATTTGAATGAGCCTAGCCATAACAGCTACGCAAACTAAATTCACATCTCAAAGACTAATGTAGTACAATATTGAGAAAATCAACATCTACATATGATTTTAGGATAAATTCAAAGACAGAACTAAACTAATCAATTACTTACTGCGGGGGATAATTGAGAGGGGTTGTCATTATCTGAATCCTTGATATCACTAAAAGTAGGAATATTTGGCGGTGTTATATCCAAAAGTTGGCTGCCAATAGCATGCTGACTTAACTTCTCTATATCTTCTTCATCTCTCAACCAGAAGAAAGGTGCAAGCACAGGTTCACCGTTTTCCTTGGTGACAGAATTCTCCCCTGTGATTGATGAAATTTTCTTAAATCCATGCCTTATGTTTTCACCAGTTCCCATTTCTAGCTTCTCAGGTCGTGTTGGAGTTTCTGAAGGATGATGTAGTGGCACTTGGACTCTTTTCTTGGTTGGAAAGGCAGGTTTTGCAGCAATGGAATCAGAAACATCCAGGTTGGACTTAATAGTTTTTCTTGACCCTTTTCTTTTGGATGTTTTTTTATTTTCCACTCTTTCCTGATAAATGCTATGAACATTTTCTCTATTACTGTTTGTATCACCTTCTGCTTGCTTATTTTCATCTGCAAGATTAGATAAAGGAATGAAATGAATATGATAATTCACATAAGCCAATCATCCAAAGCCTAATGCAATTGGATTATTGTAGAGAACTTTCAGATAAGCCAGAAAACATATGATGGGCCAATGATATTTTTAAATTAAGGGTAAACCAAAAGTAGATGTTTGCTTTATTAAGTGAAAATAATTCTTTCCTTGAGAATTGGCATGCGAAAAAATGTTAGTTTTTGCCTCAATGGGGCAAAAGAAAGACCAACCACATGCAACAAAGTGTAGCAGAAAGCATGGCAATAGAGCATAGCATGTATAGAACTAAAAACAGAATAATATAAATGTTAAAAGTAGTCCACGATAATTGATTTTATTTATTTTCCAACAGCCTGATGATTAATAAGTTCACTAAGGTCTAAGCATTATTGCATATCCAAGTGTATCTTTTGCAATATTACCAGATAATTTAGTTGATGAAGGATTTTGAGTGACAAATATCTGGAATCCTGAAGCAGCTTCCATATTTTTGTAAATGCTCACCAAGCTATCCATGTGAGGAGCAGCTCGAATTTCTGTGGCAAAATCATTCACATTCATATAAAGTTCAAAGAAAACAAGCACGTTCTTGATGGAAAAACCAAAGGAATGTAAAGAAATTCCCACTTCATTCACCACGATAGCTAATCATAATCATGCATTCAATTCAGAGTTTCTTAGAGACGATAATATTTCTCAGGGAGTTCAAGCATTTAATTATATTAGTACATAGAACAGAAAATCATTTAGAGCAACCCAAAATGCCAATTAAAATTAAAAGAATAAAGTTCTGAAGTTCTTAAACATGTCATTTCAATCCACAACACTGACAATCCTGAAACTAGGTAATAAGCCGTAGAAATCACATACTGCGTCAAGACAATGATAATGCACAATTTTGTGCTACCAAACCAGCTGTAACTCCTATATGTGTTCATTTCTTTGTCAAAATTGGAAAGACCCACCCATTTATCAAAAATCGATTCGCTGAATGCGATCTAAATTGATTAAATTAACATGATTACATAACAAACGCATACCTCTGCGCCGATATGGTCCCTTACAAACTGGGCAATTGGAACCCGATTTCATCGACTTCAGAATACACGAACTGAATTGGAAAAAAAAAGAATAATCAATTGCTTATTTCGAATCTGAAATTTGAAAAAGAAGGAAACTACAACGAAGTGAACTTACTTGCAAAATACATGATTGCATGTAAGCGAAACAGCCGAATTCAGTAAACTTAAGCTGCAAAATTAAAATGGAAAACTGATAGATTATCGTTTCAACAGATAAATTTTAACAAACACAAAGAAAACAGAAACTGAGCTATGAACTTTAGATTACCAGATGGGACACTTAAGCTCTCTACCCATTTTCTCAAGGTGACTTTGATCCCCCATGTTAGCTGCAAAGTAACAGTTCCTAGAGGTTTTTTTTTTTTAATTTTTTCAAGAGAGAGGCAGTTGGTTAGAGATGACGAAGAATGTGAATTTTAAAAAAACAAGTAAGAGTTTTGATTTTTAAATGCGCGTCGTGTTTTGAATTTTTGTTCACCCGCCAAAATTTATTTACTTTGGCGGGCACTTATATCTTACTCGAGAAGGTAATATCGAAATTCCCTCGCAAATCAAAACTACACCCTCCCTCTTACCAAAATAACTGTAATTTTTATTACAAATTTAAGAAAATTATTATAATTAATGCAATTAAGTTATATTTTTTAATTACTTTTTTCTTAATATGTCCTATAGCGATATCAAATTATCAATGTTATCCAATTAAAACTAAATAACTTATATTAAATTATATTTTAAAATTATCGTAATTTTTCTTTAATACAAATCGAAGTAAATTTTCAACTTTAACTATTTAAAATTTATTGCTCAAGGCAAGGAAACATCATTCCATTGTTTTTTTTTCTCTATTTATTTTTAAGGCAGTGATAGGTGGACCGATTCGATTGACATCACAATAATTTTATATTCCTTAAAAGTATAAAATAGGCCCAAATGTATTAAGACATTGCATGACACGATGGCTGTTTAGAGTTGATAAAAAGTAAATGTGAGAAAAGGCAAAGATATAATTATAGCAATCCCTTTTACAAATAAATAATAGCGTGTGTCTTTATTTGTGAAAGGAAAATTATCTTGAAAGCTTTAGTGTGACGCAGCAGGAGCAAATTTCATTTTTTTTGTTTCTTTTTCCCCTCTTTCTATCTCACTGTCTCTCTCTGTTGTTTTCTTACTCTCTTTTTTGATAGAGGAAGACTTACATGGCCGGTTTATTTAACAGATCCACTACAATAATCAAATGGTATGGGATTAATATGTCATAAAAAAATTAAAAATAAAAACTAAAAATTAGCTCATAAGAGAAGATAAGAGTTTCAGGAGAGTGTGACCATTAATCATTGACCTACAAAAGAAGGCGTTTTACAAGAAAGCCTTTCATACAGTAGTGTGGGATTTGGCGAAAGTTAACTGCAAAAATAATATTACTATTCATTGCCTTTTCATTATCAGTATTGCCCTTCAATAACAAATAAAATTACACCTACTACCCTACTATAGTTCCTCTATACTACGTACAAAAAATATCAGACCACGTGCTCACTTTAACATTATAAAACTATCGTGATATGAAACGATTCGTTTCACAAATCATTATTGTTATTTTGAGAGATAATATTAAAAATGTACTTTGCACGTTAAAACATATCGTATTTACTTTTTCTTTAAATATAGCTTTTTATTATTTTATAATATAATAAAAATAATAATAAATTATTGAATAAAAAAAATAAATATATCAATTAGGTGTTTTTTATTTTACTGTGTATATTATAATATGTATGTAGATAAAATGAATGAATATTGTAAAAAAAATCAAAATGGAATGAAAAAAAAATAAAACTTTATGATTGAAACGACATGAAAAGTGAAAATAATTATAACTCAAGTAAAATAATATCTTTAAGATTAAAAAGTAAAATGATAAAGAAGAAAAGTTTTTGACATAAAATAATAAAAAGTCTTATAGCTAAAGAAAAATAAAATTGTTATGGTGATTTTTTTTTATAAGGTTCCCAATTGAGTTATATTATAATTCATAAATTTTTATTATTTTTTTTAGAATCGTATATTCTAAGAATTAGTTAACATAGCTAAGTTAATTATAGACATCAATTTATCATTTATTATTTAACCATTTTATTATTTTATTAATAGTTTTATTTGAACTATTGTTAAACTTTTTAAGTCATTTAAATTAATATAAAATAAATTTATATAATTTTCTATCAATTGAGTTAAAAAAAAAGACTATAGCCAAGTAAATAAATGAAAATTACAAAACAAATAATGCTAGGATCTAATTTTGTTTTTCTATTTTTCTAAATTGGAAATTTAAAATAAATAAATAAATAAACTAATTAATTAATATCTAATCAAACCAAATTATTAAAATCCACCTTCTCAAAAAAAAAAAAAATCCGTATTTTTTAGAATCAGTAATTTATATACTCAATAATATGACGTTGTGTGTTCTCAAATATCAATGTTTTCCTTACATCCTTGAATTGTTGGATAGAGGCAGCAGACTGGCATTCTTTAGTCTCGCTATAGAGTTCTTAAAAATATACTAAGCAAACGAAAATACTAGACTCAATGCAAGCATAAAAAAAGCTTCTGAATTGTTCTGAAAAATTTATGCATTACCCAAAAAAAGAACAAAAAAAGGTTTTACCAATAATCCCTACAAGAACAAGAACCATCTCTGAAATGGTGAAACCGACTGCGATCCCTCACAATAATTTCTCTATTGAAAACTTTTGAAATGAGTTTGATTGCCAAATGACAATCTGCACATACTCTTAAATTCTTGACAACCCTAATTGGGCTTCCTGGAGGTGTATTAATAAGCATAAAAGCAACTGCAATCTTCTCACTATGATAAAACAAAGCATATTCCTTTTCTTCCTCCTCTATGTCTGCAAGCACATTTGCCGTGTGAGGCACATAACCTTCCAATCTCAGCCTCTTTGAAATCTCTAATAACATTCCATATATTGCCTCGCTTTGAGGATGAGTTCTGTCACCCATAACAAATTCATGGACATGATTTCCCAGCTCGACAAGGCTATAACCCGGAGTTTTCCTTACGCCTTCACTAAGCATGGTCCTTCTCACACTATGCACATCTGACCAGCGTTGCTCGGATGCATAAAGGTTAGAAATTAGCACATAATCTCCACAGTGCTTAGGCTCTAATTGTAATAGCTGGGATCTTGCAGTCTCCCCTAAAGCCAAATGCCCATGAATTGTGCATGCCCCTAACAAGGTCCTCCAGACAACAGCATTAGGCTGCAATGGCATATTTTGAATATAGTTATATGCCTCTGTCACCAAACCTGCCCTACCTAGCAAATCAACCATACATCCATGATGTTCCATACTGGGCACAATGCCATATTCCTCTTTCATTCTTTTGAAGTAATCGAACCCCTCATTTACCATGCCACAATGACTACAAGCATATAAGACACCAACGAAAGTGACCTCACTAGGCATAAATCCTTTTTTCTCCATCTCCTTAAATTGCCCAAGTGCTTCCATACCAAAACCATTAACAGCCAACCCGACAATCAAAGAAGTCCAAGAAACTACATTTCTTTCCCCCATCTCATCGAAAACCTTCTGTGCGTTCATAATGCTTCCACACTTTGAATAAAGGTCCAAAAGGGTATTATTTGCATGCAAATTCTCAGTCAAACCAACTTTGACCATATAGGCATGAACCCTTCTACCCAAGGCCAAGGCACCAATCTCAGCACAAGCAGACAGCAAGCTAACAATAGTGAACCCATCAGGTTCAACACCCTCCAAACCCATTTCCTCGTAACGTTTTAAAGCCTCGTTGGGTTTTCCATTAAAAGCAAAGCCATTAATCACAGTATTCCATGCCACGAGATCCCTCACAGGCATTAGTTCAAACAGCTCGTGGGCACTATCGTATTGTCCACAAGCGGCATACATATGAGCGAGACTGTTTTGAACAAACACCAATGATTCAAACCCATTTCTTACAGTAATGGAATGTATCTTTTCACCAACCCTAACATTCACCACCTTAGAAACGGCCTTTAAAAGAAAAGGGTATGTATGTGTATCTGGTTCAATAGAATTCACATGCATATAATAATACAACGCAATGGCTGGTTTTGGATTTTCACTCTCCGCATAGCCTCTAATCATAGTATTCCAGGTAAAAATATTTGGTTTTTCAATTTGGGTAAATATACTGTTAGCATAAGTCATGGGGGCTGAAAGAGAAACAATAGAGTATATGAGGTATTTGCCCATGTCTGGATTGCTGAGAGGTACGCCATGCCTGATTGAGAAGGCATGAATCTGTTTCAGTTTGAATTTGGAAGAAGCACAATTTTGCAGAAGGGCAACGCATTTTTTGACGATGAAAGATATTGAGTTTTCTGGACAGGCTATGGCTGATTTTGGAGCTATGAAGTTGCTTCTGATATTTGAGTGCATGAGAACATCTGAGTGTAAGAGAATGAGAAAGCGTTTTATATTGCTGCCGAAGTCCCAAAATTCTACGGTCTTAGTTTCTCCTTTGAGCGTCCAAAAATAATAAGTCTGATTTATATTTAAAAAAAAAAAATTCTTTTCACTCTCTTAATAATCTGTGTGAATAATTAATATTAATTGAATTTTGCTAGATAAAAAAAAGTCCAAAGATAATTAATTTTGGAATTTTGATACACCGGCCGCTGGTGCTATTTTAAAAGTTTTAAAAATTCATACATATGGAAAAATAAAAATATATATAATTAAACTAATTTAATTTACAATTTTTAAATTGTGTAAAAAAAAGGATATAATTTTAAGACGAGAAAGTATTATTAATGTGAGAGAACATTCGGATTATCATTGTTCTTATTTAACTTTTTGGTACGCAATGGGGGGGGAAAAAATTAATCAAATAGGGTATTTGGAAGATATTTTTTTACACTAATATGATTAGTAAGACTTGAAGGGTACCTTTAAGAAACAATATTCAATGGATGGAGGCAATTGCATATACACATCATCAAATAAAACATGAACGCATCATAATTTCAAAAATGACAAATTATTTATTTATTTTTTTTGCTTAATAGTTGTTGAGCTTTAGAATTTTATCTTTACAGCAAAGTATTTTAAACTGCGATGCTTCTAAAGTTGTAATTTTTTATAAATAAGTATTTTCAAAAGCATAATAAACCTATAAAAATTGTTACTAAAAATTACAATCATAAATTTCAAGGTGGAAAATTATTATTAAAAATTATAAATTTAAGGATATAATAGATCTCTCTAAAATTTTAAGTGCAATAAGAATAAAATCGGTTCAGCTATTAAAAATTCTTTAAGTCTTTTTATTTTTATTTTCATTTTCATTTATATATCAGTTCACTTAAAAGGAAAAAAAAATGTGACCTACAAAAAGAGATGAAGAGCCTTAATTTAACTTTGAGTCTGTGACTAATCTTCGAGCTAGATTTTACATAAAAAAATAAAAAAAAAGTGTGAAATTAGGGATGGAATTGTGGAAATGCGTTTTCATTCCCATTCATGCTTTTTCTTTTTTCTTTTTTTTTTTCTTTCTTCAACCGAGAGAATATTGTAGACACATAACCTGTAATAATTAATGGCGAAGGTACATCAGAAGAAAGGGGCAACTACCAGGGCCTACACTTCTTGTCTTTAACCATTTGTCCCACACCCCCAATAACCCCCACACAAAGGGTCGGTGTATGAGAATTTGCTCCAACTAACCAAATAAACAACCTCCTAATGTTGTTTTTCTGTTTACTTTCTCGATAACTAATCGAATTGAAAATGTCAAAAAGGCACCAAAGGGATAAAACCTTCCGGTTTAACATAATAATCCACAATTTTCTAGGAAAGTATCGATAATTCAAAGTGGTTTGGACAAAACAACCAATGGCATTAAATTATAATCACCAACCCTTTATTGGCAAACGGAAGAACTATAACTACAAGTGGAGTAGCTCACTTACATTTATGTGGAGCTAGATAGATACATCACAAAAAGGTGACGGAAAAAAAAGAGTGGAAAGTGCAGGAAAATCAGTCAAAAAGTTCCCATTGAGCCAAAGTTGGAGGAGAAGGATCAAAAGTCTCCCAATTGGTTGTGACAATAACAGGCTTTATTTTTGCATTCGATATCTTCATCACATCAAGATTTCCCACACACTTCTGCACTCTCTTACCCTGCATGAAGCAAACTAAAATGTCATTCAAATATAGCATGAATACGATCTCTCTAAACGGAAAAAAAGAGAATGCAAAAGGACCTCTAAGTTTTTTAGAGAAGAAGCATCTCCTTGTGCAGAAATGCCATCTAGCTTAATTGCTTGTCTCATGAGCATCTCAATTAATGTTGTGATTTGAACTTCTGGCACCTTAATTCCATCTGAGATAGATTTTTCAATTGCAGAAACCTATACATGGAAAAAATTAATTCCCTAGTTTATGATATAAAGGTAAAACTAAGCTTGATATAACTAATTATCATGGAACTCCATGCACTTTCTTCTTTTTCTTTTTTTGTTCCAAATTGCAGCCAATAGAGTACAGTTAGGCATGAAGGCAATGAACCCAAATTATACTAATTTGATTGTTGAATTTTTACACTTGATGGTGACACAGAAACCTTTCGTATGCTTCATTGCTTCTAAAAAGACAGCTATTTGATCATGATATATTGACAATCACCTACTCCCATTGTGACCAAATACTAACGATAATTATTGTTAAATGGTGTAATAATCCAGATATAACAATTAAATAGGAAAAGGACGAGATGTTGATGCTTACCTGTTCTGCAAGCTTATCAACCTCCATGGATACGCTGGAGATGGCGCGATAAGCGCTCTGGATCCTGGCATTTTTTCGCATCTCAATGTATCTCCTCTCGATGCTTGCTGGATCCTGGATTAGTATGACTTTTGATCGATCTTTGACTCCACAAGTGTCCAGGTATTGTCCATTTTCTCGTTCTTTTCCCCTGAAAACTAGCCTCTGTTCACTTGGCTGTAAGCCTGTCTCCGCCATCAGAAGCTTCTTCAACTCGCCTATCAGTCAACCACACATCCAGTTTATCATTTTACCCCTCAAATTATTTTTACAGTACGAATATAGAGAAAGAACATGGCGTGTTTATATATATATATATATATATATATATATAGTTGCATAACCAATATACAGTACATTCAAAACCACCGGCAATCTGACAGTCAACATACATTTTCATTAATCATTACTCATTTTCTTTTCTTTCTTCATTTTCTCAGCAGAAACAGCTAAGCAAAAAGACATGCACTATCGCCGCCGCCACCGACACATAAAAAACTGAAAATAACAAGCATCGAGAAAACTTGGATCCAGCTAGTTAGTTTATAACATTTGTATTGTATGTATATCTTACCAAAAGTTGCTTGAGAATTCACAGAGATCTCATATCGGAGAGCACCATAGGCGATTCGGAGACGTAAAATAGCGGGCGGAATATCGTTCTTTCCGTTTCTTTTCTGAACCAGCATTCCTCCTGGTCTCATCTCCCACTCTGCCTTTTCATCTCTTGATGGACCAGACGAGGACGACGTCGTTGTCGTTATCGTCGTGCTGTCACTCATTCTACCATACACATTGGAGCTTCTCTTCATCATTTTCCCGGGAAAACAATGAACGAAAAGTTTAAGGACCAATACCTATTTAATTTCTCGAGGAAATTAGAGAAAATATCTTTGGTTCTTACTTGCCGACATTCACAGGCTTACAGAGTGTAATGCTGGAAGCGATAGCGTGGTGGGGGGTTTTAATACGATTTTTTGGGAATAAAAATGTTGTGGGAGTTTTGCTTGAAACACAAGAGAAAAATGACGGGAAGGTGATTGGACCAATGAGAATAGCGCCACGTGTAAGGTGAACGTCAAATTGTTTGCAGTGACAGCTAAGCAGAGAGTTGCCGACAGTTTAAGAAAGCAAGCATCCAAGAGCAGCAAAAAATTTTTGGGGTGTTTGCTATTTTTCTGTGTAGAAGAGTCTTGCCTATAGACGAATATTTGTTTTTCAACATTTTGAATAATACTTTTATGGTCAATCCACGTTTTTGAAAAGAGTTAAATATTCTAAGCTGAACATATAAATTCATTTTTAATTATTCTTTTAAATGTCACTTTTAAATCTAGTTATTTTAATTTTATAATTCATTCAATTTTTACTTTTATCCATTGTATAATTTAATTTATAAAATTATACTTTAAATATATTAATTTATAAAATATTTAAAAAATATAAAATCATTATTTTAAAAGTGATGCCAACCACTTGTTGAATAATATTTTATACATAAAAAATAAAAAAAATTCCTAAAATCTATAGTTGTTAATGTGAAAAAAATGTACAGTGTTATTAAAATTCGTAATTTACTCTTTGTTATCGAGCTAACGTCGTTTTATGTGGTTGGTTTGATAGTCCAAGGCTGTAAATAGTATCCTTTTCGCTGTTAAAAAACTGAAGTTATATGGGACCCAGAAAGCAATGTGCTGGGATTAATCTTAGCCATTGGATGTTCTACTTAAGTTTGGTGATTGATCGAATGTGTGGCGAGAATTGAAGATTAATATTTATGTATTCGTTGCTTAAGTTAGTTAAGTACAATCTTTTTAAGGGATAATTAAGTATTAACAACTTGCTTAACTCGGCCAGACGGATGCTTTACCAACCGAGTGGTTAATGTGGAAAAATCAACGGAGATTAGGCCTTTGAAAATTTCCGCGAGAAAGGATTTGATTAAGAGCTGTTGACTGTGATTAAAACAGTTAAACTCACTCACTTAATGAAAATCTTCGTCTTTAGACGAATCGGGAGAAAGACAGTTCTCATTCCATCAAACGGACACGTAAAGGTTAGAATTTAGAGCTTTTTAAATCTTGAATCACTAATATTGAAACTCGCAATAGTTTTATCTTAATGCTACTTCTAATTCAAGCATAGAAATACGTATATAAAGTATATATTGAAATAATATATTATTAATTTTTTAAAAATTAAATCGACTGAAATAACATTATAAACTACACAATAAAAATATTATCACGTAATTGATCAGATTTATAAAATCTTTTATAATCAAAATTATTAATTCAAAATCTCACGCATTATAATAACTCGAAACCTTTTATTTAATTCCAACTGTGTAATGCATAAAAATTAAATTTATTTAATCGTATTACTAAGGTTTTTTTTTAGTAATTAGTGCAAAATATTAGGATGTAAGCAAAATAATGTATATTTCATAGGACATGTCATTAAAAGTTTAAAATAGCAACGGTCAATAAAAGGGAAAGTTTTATGTTAATCGGAGTAATTACCGATAAGGCATAACGGTAGCAGGTAACAATTACCTATATACGTGTCGTATTATATTGAAAAACAAACTAGCTAGAAATTGCAAGTTTGAGAGAGCCAAGCATCATTAAGCCATTAACCAAAAATTGAATGATTCTAGAGCAGTATGATGACTATCTATTATAAGATAATATAATTATTTTAATTAAATTAATTTTATTGAAAAAATTTGAATTAAAAATAACCTTCATTCACAATACTGTTTCTTTTTTATTTTTTTATTCATAAAGAGATTCAATAAATAAAAATAACATTATTGATTATGTAAAAAATGTAATTCTCCTTTTGACTTATTAGATCGATGAAAATTAAAAATTTGTATGGTAAGAATATTAATTAAATTGCACTTAATTGATAAACTTGACGCTTTAATAATAGGCAACGATTACATCGTGATTATTTAGATGAAGTGGGAATTCCAAGTCCACGTGGCTGTCAATGATACTGTGATCTAGCCAGGATGGATTTCCATTTTCCACATCGGCAACAAATGACGCACCACAGAAGCATTATAAATGGGACCGTCTCATGTAATACCCTGATCACATGGTTTAAAGCCCATATTAATGTTGTCCATTTCTGGGTCCATTATTATCATTGATCAGACATGATCGTGGCCCACGCACTCTATCACCTATAAAGTGTGTGGAGATTACTATTTTTCTGTTCTGCTGTGCTGTCTTCAGTATTTCCTTTGTAAGGAGAAACATGAATAGCAAATTAGTTGAAGCCCCGCACGCACTCGCGCGGCTTTATTATTATATGTTATATCTTATAAATTTATTTAATATATTATTGAAAGATTTTTTTTAGCAAATTACTCTATTAAATTTATTTAAATAACTATACATTTAATTAATCATCTATAAATTTTAATTAAAATTTATAATTTAAATACCATTTCCGTGATAGATAATTCTATGTATAGATAAAATTTTTATAATTCAAATAATTTAATATTTTAGACATAAATATTACCTATAATTTAATTGTTTAACATTAAAATATAACTGTACAAAACATAGAAAAATGAAAGAAAAATTAAAATTAATTATTTTAATATTTCTATATTAGTTATAAAAAAAGAAAAATAAATAAAACCATGCATCATTTATTCATTTGCATAGTAAATAGACACGAGACAATAAAAAAACTAATGGAAAACTCATAAACTTACACCTTGAAGCCATACTTGCAAATCCCAAGCAAGTAAATATATAAAAGATAAATAGTTAAAAAAGAGATAAAAAGATTCAATTTAAAAACATTTAAATATATAAAGATATACACAAAAAGATTTGCTTAAATTTGTTAAAGATATATAGAAAAAGATTTTCTTAAATTTGTTAAATTTAATTTTCAAATGGAATCTATATATAATACAATTCCTCAAAAGTAATTTTTAGGCAATCAAATCAAAATAAAAAAGAAAAAAAAGAAAAAAATCTATAAAAAAAAGAAAAAAAATTGCTTGAATTATAGAGTGTGAACTCAATCTTTCAAAATTATTTTTTATTCAGAATTATATATATACGAGAGTGCTGCCTTTCTCATCAATCACCAATACATTTTTTTCCCTTAAAAGAAAAATTAAGGAATTACATTTAAAATTGTACAATTTAAAATAAATCGCATTTAAACCCTTTTCATTTATATTTACACACGATTTAACTTTTCATATAATAATAATGTTAATGAAAATATACATGTGAAATGACCCGTTAATTTATTTTCAAAAGAATTTTTTATTTAAAATTTAATTGTAAATTTTCACTAATGAGAATTGGCGAAAAATAATATTTTATGCCGCGAACCGAATCGAAAACCGAATTTAAATAGTCTAACTCAGT
>CANUEX010017186.1:0-10700 GCA_948099535.1 Jatropha multifida
TCCTCAATTTTCCTTAACATACTACACTAGAAAATAATATTCATTAAACACCTTAATGTTCCTCAAATAATTCATTAAACACCTTAATTTTCTAAAAATATTCATGAAATATTTTCTACCCACCTAAATCATGCAAACATGATTCAAAAAATTAAATAAAGTATTAGACATGTATAGTAATTTTTACGAACCGATACTGAGAAAGACTCTAAAATATGAACTATTACAATCAAGGTCGGTCGACGGTGCAACCCTAAGGGGGTTCTCGCCAGTCAGCTTCCTTGCGACTTACAGGTTTACTCGCTCGTTGACTCGCACACATGTCAGACTCCTTAGTCCGTGTTTCAAGACTGGCAGAATGGGGAGCTCGTTGGTCGACGTCGGGAGTACGCAGGTGCCGAGGCACACCCCAAGGGGGTGCGTTGTGGTCCACAATCACCGCGACGATCTCCATGAGCATATCGAAAGCCCAGGTTTGGGCCACCGCAGCAATCCACACCCCAAGCCGATCGACTGATCGGCTTGTCGCCATTCCACATCCGACCGGGGCTTATCACCGGCCCCCATCCGCTTCCCTCCCAACAATTTCAAGCACTGTTTGACTCTCTTATCAAAGTCCTTTTCATCTTTCCCTCGCGGTACTTGTTCGCTATCGGTCTCTCGCATGTATTTAGTCTTGGATAGAATTTACCGCTTGATTTGGGCTGCATTCCCAACCAACCTGACTCGCAGACAATGCCTCGTTATGCGACGGGGTCTAGGCACAACGGGGCTCTCACCCTCTCCGGCATCCCCTTCTAGGGGACTTGGGCCTAGTCCATCGCTGAGGATGCTTCTCCAGACTACAATTCGAACGCTGGGGGCATCTAATTCTCAAGCTGAGTGTTTCCCGATTCGCTCGCCGTTACTAGGGGAATCCTAGTAAGTTTCTTTTCCTTCGCTTGTTGATATGCTTAAACTCAGCAGGTAGTCCCGCCTGACCTGGGGTCATGATGGTAGCGTGCCCTTAGGGATGCATTGGGGTCTCGTTGTTTTGAGGCGTGCAATCGCGCACGACTGTGTTCGAGGGTCTTGCAACCAACCGATTGTCGTGGCATTCGCAGCCGAAAAGTAGGCTTTTGGGCCGACTGCAGGTGACCAACGTATGGGAGGCCAAAATCTGCCCCCTAATGGGGTGGGAGTGACATTGCGTGACACCCAGGCAAACGTGCCCTCATCCAAAAGGCTTTGGGCGCAACATGCATTGAAAGACTCGATGGTTCGCGAGATTCTATAATTCACACCAAGTATCGTATTTCATTGCGTTCTTCATCGATGCGAGAGCTGAGATATCTGTTGCCGAGAGTCATTTTGGCAATAGACGGAGGACGATGCATCCTCGCAGTCGCCCATTTTCGGGGCCGACGGGAGTGCGCTTTTCTCGTTTCGTGTTTCCTTGGTGCGTCTTGAACTAGGGTTGGTTGGAGGATTGGGTCGAGCGTGCGGGAAGGGCTGAGGCGAATCCCAGTAGCATTAGACACAGCCTTTGGGCTTGCGGGGGGGCCAAAGCCCTTGAGCTTGCCCTCGAGTGTATAGATGTGTTTGCGGGTCATTCTGCTGTGCAGGTTTCGATAATGATCCTTCCGCAGGTTCACTTATGGAAACCTTGTTATGACTTCTTCTTCCTCTAAATGATATTATTTAGTGGACTTCTCGCAGTGTCACCGGCGATGAAGCGCCCACATCACTGCGATTTGAACACTTCACTGGACCATTCAATCGGTAGGAGCGACTGGCGGTGTGTACAAAGGGTAGGGACGTAGTCAACGCGAGCTGATCACTCGCGCTTACTAGGAATTCCTCATTGAAGACCAACAATTGCAATGATCTATCCCCATCACAATGAAATTTCAATGATTACCTCGGCCTAACGACTAAGGCTATAGACTCATAGAATACATCAGTGTAGCGCGCGTGTAGCCCATAACATCTAAGGGCGTCACAAACCTGTTATTGCCTCTAACTTCCTTGGCCTAGAAGGCCATAGTCCCTCTAAGAAGCTAGTCGCGGAGGGTCACCTCTGTATAGCTAGTTAGTAGGCTGAGGTCTCATTTGTTAACGGAATTAACCAGGCAAATCGCTCCAACTAAGAACGACCATGCACCACCGCCCATAGAATCAAGAAAGAGCTCTCAGTGTGTCAATCCTTACTATTTCTGGACTTGGTAAGTTTCCCTGTGGTGAGTCAAATTAAGCCATAGGCTCCACTTCTAGTGGTGCCCTTCCTTCAATTCCTTTAATTTTCAGCCTTGCAACCATACTCCCCCTAGGACACAAAGACTTTGATTTCTCATAAGGTGTCGGCGGAGTCCTAAAAGCAACATCCACCGATCCCTGGTCAGCATCATTTATGGTTGAGACTAGGATGATATCTAATCATCTTCGAGCCCCCAAATTTCATTCTTGATTAATGAAAACATCCTTGGCAAATGCTTTCGCAGTTGTTCATCTTTCATAAATCCAAGAATTTCACCTCTGACTATGAAATGCGATTGCCTCTGACTATCCCTATTAATCATTACTTTGATCCCGAAGGCCAACACAATAGGATCAAAATCCTATGATGTTATCCCATGCTATTGAATATAGGAGCGTAGGCTTGCTTTGAGCACTCTAATTTCTTCTAAGTAACATGTCACAAGCCGCCTCCCTTAGGCCTAGGCCATGGGAGCTAAGGGCTAAAAGAGTTCCAATGATGCCCTATTACAAGTATT
The DNA here is from genome assembly GCA_948099535.1 of Jatropha multifida. Taxonomy (NCBI): domain Eukaryota; kingdom Viridiplantae; phylum Streptophyta; class Magnoliopsida; order Malpighiales; family Euphorbiaceae; genus Jatropha; species Jatropha multifida. The sequence goes on from CANUEX010017186.1 coordinate 2,754, forward strand.
TATAGCCAACAAAAATAATAGTGAGAAGAGGCTGGGCCTATCTCCAATATTCTAGAAAATTCTAAAAGAGTCAAGATGATCAAGGAAGAGCCTAGAAGAGTGTGGGACATTCTAGACTAGCCTAGAAGATGCTAGAGAGATCTGGGAAGATCAAGAGGATTCTAGCACCATCTAGAGTGAACTAGAAGGATGGAGAACCATATGGAGCCTTCTAGAGAGTTCCAGCATTCATGAAGTACCTTCTAGCACCATCCAGCACCTCCTAGGCATCTCTAGAGAATTCTGCCCAACTCTAGGCTAGGGACCTACCTAGAGCATTCTAGGGAGCACCTTTGTCGCCTTAGTTTGCCTATAAATAGAGAATTGTACATGCTTAGGAGAGCATAGAGGGTTCAGTGAGCCTTTATTGTAAGTAAGAAATAGCCCTCAAAACAAGTTGTGTAAACATTTGTAATTCGTTTTTCTCACATTAATAAAAGGTCTAGCCTTTTGTTAATTGCTTAGCACACATTTAGATTTCCACCATATCTTTGCCTTAGTTTAGGCAGCATCGTCGAAGGGACAGGCTGACTAGCTACTTGTTAGGCCAATTGCTAGTGTCACACGGGAAATTTCTAGGAGCAATAAGCAGTAATCTCTAAGCCCATAACAAAAAGCGCTGGAGGCATGACCCAACAAGTTAAGTCTAGGAGCACATCACTGGCAGAAGGGACGATTCGATAGGTGCACACCGCGAGGCAGATCGATCGACCCAACCCAAGGTCCAACTACAAGCTTTTTATTTGCAATAACATAAATATACGCTATTGGAGCTGGAATTACCATGACTGCTGGCACCAGACTTGCCCTCCATTGGATCCTCATTAAGGGATTTAGATTGTAGTCATTCCAATTACCAGAATCATAGAGCCCGATATTGTTATTTATTGTCACTACCTCCCCGTGTCAGGATTGGGTAATTTGCGCGCCTGCTGCCTTCCTTGGATGTAGTAGCTGTTTCTCAGGCTCCTTCTCCAAAATCAAAACCTAATTCTTCGTCACTCGTCACTACCATGGTAGGCCTCTATCGTACCATCAAAATTTGATAGGGCAAAAATTTGAATGATGCGTCGCCGGCACGATAGCCGTGTGATCCGTCGAGTTATCATGAATCATTAGAGCAACGGGCAGAGCCCGCGTCGACCTTTTATCTAATAAATGCATCCCTTTCAGAAGTCACGTCAACCTTTCACAGGCAATACATGGGCCATAGCAGTTGAGTCGATGTGCTGAGGACACGAATGCCACTACGAGGTCCGCCCCATGCACATGGGATGCAATGGCTGAAATGAAAATGAACAATCTGAATTTCGCTTCCATGGGTAAACCATACAGGAACCTGTGTCCTTGCCTCAAGAAAAGAAATTAAAACTCCATCAATGATTGAGGAGGATGATGAGTGTAACACCCACCGCCCATTCCCAAAGGACCAAACGACGAATGCCACATTTGGTGCTGGAGCACCGGCTTATCCTACTTAATAATCTAAACGATATATTCGAAGTGGTTAAGTTTTCAAAGGAGGCAAGTAATATTTTTTTTAAAATAAAGCTTAAGGAAATTCCTAAGAAAAATTCGCAAGAGTTTCCCCTAAAAATCGACTTGCCACACAAAGAAAACAAAGCACTTCCAATATTCATACCTCTAAACGCCAAAACTCCAAATCAAAACAACAAATCATGTAGCACTTCTATATAATCATAACACTCATTTTAGATTCTATCTTAACATAATATCATCAATTCATGGAAATAATTGTTATTGATCATTCACTTCACATTCTCATATAGATAAAACATTAAAAATAATCCCAAGTCTCATTATTTTACAAATCAATATTTACAACCTCAATCTTCTTACAATAATATTATACATGCCGTAATTTACATCCTACTACATGTTCTAACCAAAAATAAGATTTCCTCTCTGATGCTTCGCCTTAGGTCTTTAAGTAGCACTCACCGTTCACAACCTGCGCGTGATGAAAATCAATGCGCTGAGTGGAAGACTCAGTGGTGCTAAACAACTTAATAAATAAATAAAAGAGATTGCCTAAGAAACAAATTGATTACACAACTTAAAATTACTTAAATCAAATACAAAATATCAAAAGTACACAAATCAATAAATATATTCCGAAAATCATAATTAAATTCATTCTTAAATATAAAATCATAGTTTGTCAAATATAAGGAAATTTCTGTAAATACCATTATATTTCCATTTCTCTTGTAACCAAACATGATTTACTCTTAGTTAAGGGCTCATACGTATACTGAGAAAAATATAATCAGAATCGATTTCAGAGATATTAGAGACAGATATGTGGCCTGTGGAAGCGCCACCAGAGTATAATAAGTGTCTCCGCTTATCCAGAGAGGGCTGATAACCCTATCATATGATCATAGCTTATATCATAACAGAGAGGCATTAAAGTCAAGCATGCTCATCTTACAGAGAAATCTCATCTTACCATATTTCAACCATGCATTGTAGAGCCCAAATCAAAATCATTCCTTTATAAATAACCTTATTACTTATACATAAATCCTTTGCAAAATATCTCATAACTTAATGCTTAGTATTTCAAAATTTCTTAACTTACAACTTGTAAACACTTATCAAATCTTCCTTATGTTCCAAATCAAAATCATATTTCTTTAATACACATACGTACATAACTTAAAATACTTAAAAATCAATGTTTGAAAGACAAAACACATGCCTTACCACCTTAGGGTAGTTCAGCCTCTTTAGGTAAATCAAAGGGGGAAATGTTCCTTTCCATAAAACACCATAATTCAAGTTAAAAATACTTAGTTAAAACATTAAAGACCTTTACTTAACACATTTAGTCTTACAAGCTTATTTTTCCACATTTAAAGCTTTCTTTAAGTTTTGGAAATTCCTCAAACATTAGTATTCAAGATAGAGGTTTAAACATCATTAATTTACTTATTAACAAACTTATTTAAGTCAAAATCAAACATAGAAATCAAAGAAAACTTTGTGCCCTTCACCCACATAGGTTCAGCCATTCTTAGTTTAATGGGGAGGGAATGTTTCCCTTCCCTTCCAAGCATTTTATCATGCTTAAAAGTCATTCAAATACATATTGAAATCAAAAGAAAGTCAAAGCTTGAAGTAAAACTCAAGGCTCTTCCTCCTAAAGAGGTTCAACCTCTCTTAGATGAAGGGGAAGGAGAGGTTTCTCTCCCCATTCAAGCATGTATCATGCTTAAAAATCATTGAAAACCAAGTTAAAACATTTAAATACTCTTTCCCCACACAATTCACACAATTCTCAAAATTTCATTCAAAAACCTAAAAATTGAAAACTTAAGAAAATGAAAGGGGAAAAGAGATATTAGTGCACTAAACTTTAAATGAAGCTTTAAGAAGCTTAGAACCTCTACTCTTTGGCCTTCTCCTTGCCTTTGGAGGATGGTTCTCCAACTTTTTCAAGGTAGGAGAAATACACATAAAAATCAAAATTAACCAAAGAAATGAATGGGGCATGATTTAATGCATCAATTACATGCCTAATCCTTGAATTCTACTCACTAATTCACAAACCTCAAAATTCACAACTTACTTGCTTCAATGGCAACTTCAATTCCCAAGCTTAGAAACTCCAAATTCCAACTCCTTTTGCTTAGTTCTTAAGGTTTGATTATTAATCCAAGGCTTAATTAGGTGATTTGGGTGAGGTTTTGAAGTAGAAAAATGAGAGAAAAATGGAGGAAGAAGAAGAAGGAGAAGAAGTGGCGTGGAAGAAGATGAAGAAGAAAGAGAAAGTGTTGATAAGTAGTAAGATGAAGTGGCACAGTCAAACTTGGCTTCTTCATTTTATGCCAAATGAAGGGCCAAGATCAAGTCAAGCTATTTTCATCCAATGGCTCTAAATATTCCTCAAATAATTCTCTTCCAAATATTATTTAACTCCACAAAAATAAGTTCTCATTTATTCCTTAACACACTACACTAAAAATCACTATTCATTAAACACCTTAATTCTCCAAAAATATTCATGAAATATTTTCTACCCACCTAAATCATGCAAACATGCTCCAAAAATATTAAATAAAATATTAAACAAACGTAGTAATTTTTCCGAACCGAAATAATACCAAGTCCCAGACTGATGGTACTATTCACAGACTGGTAAATCACTATTAACAATACTAAAAAAGACACTGATAAAATGGACTGTTACAGTTCTATTCATCAAGTAGATAAGCATATGTTCTTATTTGACATCAATTCATCATGCATGCTCGAATTTAATATAAACACAAAAGAAAATCTAAGAAATTTATTAATCGGACCAAACCTAGCATCAGAATTAATCATAAAATTCCAAAGTCTACTCAAGGACAAAGCAGAAGCCTTCGCATGGAGTTATGATGACATGCTTAGAGTAGACAGGTCCACAGCGAAGCATACAATCCCTCTGAAACTTGTGTCCAGACCGGTGAAATAGAAAAGAAGAAGGTTACGAGCAGAATGGGCCGAGAATGTAACATCCATCGCCCAATCTCGGAGGACCAGATGACAAATGTCACATTCGGTGCCGAAGCACCGTCTTCTCTTATTTAATACCTCTAGATCATATATTAGAAGTGACTAAGTTTTCATAAGGAGGCACGCATTTTTTTTTTAAAATAAGGTTTAAGGAAATTCCTACGAAAAATTCACAAGATTTTCCCCTAAAAATCAACTTGTCACACAAAGAAAAATAAATACACTTCCAATATTTACTCCTCCAAACCCCAAAAATCCAAATCAACACCATAGATCACACAACACTTCTATATAATCACCTTTATTGCCTAGAAATGCCACGGATTATTGCAAAACTCAATTTTTACATGTTTCTCTCATAAAAAATAAGTTCCTTAAAGTTACAAAGTTGAAAATGAACTAAAAATCAAAATAAAATTGAGTTTAGACTCTCAATTACTTGATTTCAAAGAAGAATGTTGATTTGGTTGTGGTTTGGTGAAGAACACCTCAACAACACTTGATCTCCTCTTGATGATTCGACTCTATGTTGTTGATTTGGTGTTTCCAGAAATGCCTATGACTTTATGACACACTCTCTTTGTAATGACTGCCTTATCTCACTTCTAATCTAACGAAGTCCTTAGGGTTTTTAGTGAGGAAGTTGGTTGAAGAATGGATTCTTGTCTTTGATTTTTCTTAGTTTTGATTTGATTTTTGTATTTTAGGTTTCTGTTTTATGTGTTTTGCTCTAGGTTTTTTATCACCCAAATTTTGCCAGCCCCCAAACCCTAAGCTTAGAGATGAATTTATACGCAAATGGGTGTTCTGGCACTATTCACTGCCTATGTGGCATGTGGGTCCCACACGTGGGCCCCACAAATGACTCGATTTTTGATTTTTCGTAAAATGGGTTCATGTGGCATGTGTATCGAGGTAAGTAATGAAAATTTATCCCGTGTGCACCTAGGACTCATTTTCGGACCCTATTTCGGCACGAACCCTGAAAACGTGAAAACGATCCAGTGGATCCAATTTCTTAACCTAAGATTACTAGTTCAAGAATCAAATTAATTGGACATTCCCAGCTTGTTCTACCATGAGAAATGTTATCACCACTGATGGGCCCCTTATGAACCACTAATGGCCCCACTAGGACCATTATGGGCCTCACCAGCAAACTGACCTGATTTTCATGAAATTGGTCTGAATGATGCACAAAGTGCCATAAGACACTAGGGTCTATCCTGAGCGAACCGAAGATGCACTTTTGGGTCCCGTTTTGGCAAATATATGAAAAAGGTGCTAAGGGTTGCACTTTCTAAGCTTCGATCATTGCTTTGAGATCAAGTTCCTTGGATTCTTCAACCTCTTCTTAACATTAAAGGCTATCATCATCAAGTCTATTTTTCGGGCAAAAGTTGAGTCTCTACAGTTTGCCCCCATTTTGATAATATTTTGCTTTTAAGCAAGATTTTTTTTTCAAAATGTAAAGTGGACGCGTAACTAGTAAAATACTTACCTAGTTTGCATCCTTTGGACAACTTGATTTGAAATTTACCAGCTTTGCTAGGGATTTAGAGTAGTGTCACTCTAGATGTCGATTTGGTGTGCCACGATTAGACGGCTTGAACTAGGCTACTCCACTTTCGAAAGGGCGTCACTTTGGACGGCTTGAACATTGTAATCCTGAAACACGAAACTAAATGATTTGTGTCAGTTGATGGCCTAAACAAAGTGCCATGGGCCAAACGATGATGTAAATTTGGAATGCTCCCTGTAGGGAGGTTGTCCTTTCGGACAGTGTGGTGCACCAAACGGCGACGTAAAGTTTGAAATGCTCCCCATGGCGAGGTTGTCCTTTTTGGATAGTGCAATGCACCAAATGGCGACGTAAAATTTTGAAATGCTCCCCATGGGGAGGTTGTCCTTTTTGGAAAGTGTAATGCGCCAAACAGCGAAGTAAAATTTTAAAATGCTCCCAGTGGGGAGGTTGTCCTTTTTGGATGGTGTTATGCGCCAAATGGGGGCATAAAATTGTGAAATGCTCCCCGTGGGGAGGTTCTCCTTTTTGGATGGTGCAATGTGCCAAATGGCAGCGTAAAACTTTGAAATTCTCCCTGTAGGGACGTTGTCCTTTCAGATAGTGCAGTGCGCCGAATGACAGCGTAAAGTTTTGAAATGCTCCCCGTGGGGATGTTGTCCTTTTTGGATGGTGCACCACATTTTGACGACTTTGATATCTAATGCATTTCGATGGATTAAGTTGCGCCACTTTTCGACAACTTGGTTTGAAGATCCTCGCTGTGTGACGTGTGTCAATTAGACGACTTGATTTGAGAATCCTCGCTGTGGGAGGTGCATCACTTAGATAATTTCATTTGAAAATACTCGCTGTGTGAGGTGCGTCAATTAAACAACTTAATTTGAAAAATCCTCACTATGCAAGGTGTGTTAGTTAGACGACTTGATTTGAAAAATCCTTCCTGTGCAAGTTGCGTCAGTTAGATGGCTTCATTTGAGAATCCTCATTGTGCGAGGTGACGACTTGATTTGAAAATCCTCGCTGTGCGAGGTGCATTAGTTAGACGACTTGATTTGAAATCCTCGCTGTGCAAGGTGTGTCAGCTAGATGACTTAGTTGAATTAACCAGCCTCGAAGGAATTACGGCGCGCCACACAGGATGACTTGATTGAATTGACCAGCCCAAGGGGACTTACGGCATGCCACATGGGATGACTTGATTAAATTGACCTGCCCAAGGGACTTACAGCGCACTACGTGGGACAGCTTTATTGAATTGACTAGCCTCAAGGGACTTACAGTGCACCACGTAGGATGACTTTATTGAATTGACCAATCTCAAGGGATTTACGGTGTGCCACGTAGGACGACTTCATTGAATTGATTGACTAGCCCAAGGGTGTAACACCCACCGTCCAATCCCGGCGAACCAGACGACGGATGCCACATTCAGTGCCAGAGCACCGTCCTATTCTATTCATTAACTCCATAATGTATATTAGAAGTGATTATCTTTTTGTGTGAAGCAAGTAATTTAAAATAATCAATAAATAATCTTACGAAAAATAAAATTATGAAGGTAAATTAAAATTTTCCGCAAGATTTCCCTTTAAAAATTTACTTGCCACACAAAGAAAATTAAATACACTTCCAATATAAGCCCCCAAACCACAACTCTAATTCTACTCAAATCATCAGCAAGTACTTCTAAAAATTTAAGATCAAATCAAACTCATTATACCATTGTCCACTCAAGGTAAATAAATATGTCATTATTCATACACCAAACAAATAATCAAATAATAATACTAAATCGGCCACCGATTTCATTAAAAATTTATTCAAATACTTACAACCTCAATATTATTCACAAGAGTCTA